>JACAXG010000082.1:3746774-3823377 GCA_018881555.1 Amblyornis subalaris
GACAATGCAGTTAGAGAGAATTTCAAACCAAGCTGACCTGTTACAAAGCTTAAGACTCTGTGAGGAGGAGAAACCTAAAGTGACAGCATCTAAGAAATATTGCTCTGTGGCAAACTGCATTAAAGTTGGATCACTGCAGCAGGAAAGTGTACAATGTGTTTTGATCTGCCAAGCATTCTTCAATGTTTTAGTGATAAAATTCTTTGGAGATATCTTATCCTTAATAGCTCAGTGTTTGCAGCATAGGATGAACAAAGCAGCATTGCTGAATCCGTGGTTTTACTGTGAATATCTTGGTATGATCACCAGAAAAGCTCGCAAAGACTCTTCAGAGAATGGAAGTCACTGTCGAACACTGAAAGATGACAGAGGTCCAGACTGTTCTTTATCACGCCATATAAGAAAAATCTTACTTTACAGAGGACAATATGGTCATTTAGAGATAAATAAAAGAGATCGTGTTTTKTGTTGGAACTACATTTATTTATTCAAGAAGGCATTTCAAGTCCTATTTGATACAGAGAGACAAAACCGTTCACTCCAGATTTTGCAGCGTGTTAACATGTCTAGAACCATAGTTTAAAACAAACAAACAAACAGTCAAMACCAAATAGTTTGATCAACTAGAATTGCAAGTGCATATAAAAATACAATAAAATTAAATCAGCTGCCAGAGAAATTAAAACCTGTGTGACCAAAATACTAGAYGTATGTGTTCAAAAGGGATTGTATGAAGTCTGCCTACAAGATCATCAAGGAGATAAATATGTCTRTATCTTACAGACAACTAGTAGTATAATTGTTCAACTAAGGTTATAAATAATAAAATTTCTTAAAGAAAAATCATATAAAAGTTCTTGAATTTTAAACAACTCATTTGCACTTCAGACACCATCAAGTTAATGTTCTGTTTATCAAACATAACCTGAGCGACCTTTTTTGCTTGGCAACTAATGTAAATATGAATGTAAATATGAAGAAGAAAAACCTTGAATGTTTTCCCCCAGCACTCTCCACTCCAGCCACTGAAGGACATTAATTTTGGAAGGAGGCAGAAAGGCATGTATGACTCGCTAATGGCACTTTTCTCAAGAAAAAGTGTGTTCTAACAGAAGATTCTCTGCTAGGACTAGAAATAATCCTGTCGACAATAAAAACTCCACTTATATCTCATTTACCTAAAATACAGGTATTTGTACAAAGTTATCCAATACTCTGCACAAAGAACATGTTCCTAAAGCTGCAAACTATACCCTCTGCATTTTTCCTCAAGCTGCTTAAATTGTACCAGTATACTCACAGGAAGTGTGATCATGAGCATATTTTTACCTCATGCAACGGATATAAAAATAGAACAAATAACTATGCTTCACTAAAACTGAATTATTGCTTAAATCAAATCTGAATCCCAAATTTCCTGAGTTTAGCTTTGGCATCTTCTGCTAGACTCGAATTGSTGCCTGACATCAATGGGTAGTAGAGTGAGTAATAAGATATAAGGAAGGCATATTAGAAGTTGAAAATCAGTGGAAATCATTGACAAAGAAAGGTACAATAGTGCAGCTGCAGAAAGCCGTAAGAGGAAATACAATATTACCAACTTGAATTTAAGAAAAAGAAGTTCATAGAAACCTAGCCATATTGCTAATATKAAAATATTCAGCCTAAGACTTTCACTTTATCGTGTTAAAACTACATTTTCTTCCCAAGGGAGATAGTGATCTGCTCTAAGTACAGAAATATGCTGAGGCCATAGCAGTGTGACTTTACCTCTTCCTAATGCCTTCTCTTCCTAAATATTCACATTTGAAGGAAAAAAAAGAAAAGTTGGTTAGATAAGTCCTGTTCTTCTATGAGCTTTTATTTTTAGGCCTTTTTTCCACCTCGATGCACTTTCATATATTTATTTTAAGTGAATAAGCTCTCAGCATGAAAAACTCTTTACTTCTCCCCTATTTTGTAACACAACAGCTAATACATATTTATAGTTCTTTAAGCCTGTTATCTTAACCAAAATCAAGATAGCTGTGTCTTTAATTCATCTTTTAGTTTTAACCAGTGCAGAAACTACAGAGATTCATACCTCACCTTTTATCTCCTTGGATGCAAGATCAGAGATGATTCACAAAAAGTTTGAAAGTCCCTTAGTTCTAGTGACTATGCAGTCACATAAATATTTTAACCAAAGGACCTAAAGGAGTTATATGCTGCTGAGAAGATTATACTTGCAATGTTTTCTTTTTTGCCTACTCTTTACAGTTATGTTTTTGTCACTGTCTGCCTTAACCCCGTTAATTAATCTACTTGGAGATCACCTCAGGTCTTGCTTATTTAGAGCAGACAAGTTCTACTGCATGGAGCTGATAAATCAAAGGCAGCACAGACTTGTTCAAAACAGGCATTTGTTTTCGATTCTCCTCAACGGTTCCGAAGGACTGTCACACCATATATGTACAACTCCAGCCAGACAGGGATGTGATTTCAAGGAAGGTTGTCCTATAATCAGTTCTAGATAGTGTTTACCTGATGGATTCCTGCTGTTTTACAGGTCCTTCTCTGTCTATCCCTACACCTTTATTTCTCATGGTAATAAAAAAAAAAAAAGAAATAAAGAAAAAAAAATGCAGTAAACCATGGCATAAGAATGAAAGACTGGATCCATATAAAGACTTGCAAATTCCAACACAGATATTTAAGAGCATCATTCAGCAGTTACCTAATGCTATAGTTAGTTAAGCTCCTGTTCTCAGGATTCTGCTGTTGAAGTCTGGCCATCCCACCGAGCACTTGGCACTTAGAATGGGATTTTCAACAAGTCAGCCTCTCACCAGCTGAATACTTCATATACTGGCTCCCAGCCTAAAGTGAAATATAGATCTTCTTTCACTTAGGGAAAAACCACCACAAAACAAAACCCAAAACAAACAGCCCAATTACAATAGACAAAGCACTGATAAATGCAGATGCTTCACATCCCTAATGCGGTAGCAAAAAAATACATTTTTTTAAAAATTTATTTACCAGTTTCTTCAGGAAATGTAAGGGCAGTAGTATGTTTAAAATTTGCTTGTGGTTCAAGCTYATGTTTCTTTTGTGGCTCTGCAAGTGACATTGCTGACTCAGCCCTTCTGGCTGCAACAACAAAATTCAGTCTCCTACCAAAACACTTTTCCTATTTCTGTGTCAGAAGACTTTCTTGTAGAAGTTTGAACTTGGTAGGTTTGTGGGAGAAGAACTGCAGAGCAATGAGTGAAGTATTTGAAAGAGCTGTGGGGGTGGTGGAATACAGGGGGATCTAATACCCTTAACAAAGCAGAACTTTCCACTCTCCTCAAACACCTTACAGTCATTTTACAGCTTCTTTCCAACCTCCTCTGACTCATCTCAGATGGTTATATGTATTAGCAACCCTGAAACCACTTCTGCTGCAGAAATTGTTCTCCCTCAAGGTTCCTGAAATAACTAAGTTATTTTATCTTTATCCTTTAGGCCAGTGAGTTCCAGTTATGGCTTACATTATTGAAAAGCTTGAAACAGCTCTTCAGGAAAGGTGATTCTCAAATTTCCATTTGCTGTAGTGCCTAGGCTTCTTAATGTAGGTTGTTTAGTTGGGGATTACATCCCTGAACCCTTTTCTGGATTTCAGTGTCTAAATCCCTTCTTTCGAAAAGTTTTCTTTTAAAAAAAATCTCCCAGGAAATAAAGAAGTGATACAGGTCTTTCAGCTAATGAACAGAAAGATTATTAAAGCCATAACGCTTTTTCATTTTTCTTCTCTCCTTTAAAACAATCAAAATACTCAAACTCCTCTTATTTGTAATGCTTTCATTTCACATCATAAGTGAACASCAAGGGAGATCATGACACTATAACCTACTAGCTCAAACAGCTACATGATGCATTAAACAGTGGGAAGATTGCTAATGAAACTCAAACTTCACTAACTAACTCTATTTAAAAATAACAGCCAAAAACTGATTGTACAATTTTAGCCAAAGCATTGCAGCTTTGTCCTAAAGTAAAACCATGTTTGGATTTGCAGTCCCAAAAGACTTGATGGATCAAATCCCCAACATAACATGCGTCACACCTTAGAAAGATCTTTGGTCTGTGCCATAAGCACAAAGTCAATTTTTAATTCACTTTTTTCATAACATAAGACTTTTAATAGTGACCATGCAGGTGGTTATACCTTTATTTTTGGATAGCTGTTTTCAAGCCTTTGGATGGTAAAAGTTCCAAGTCAACAAAATTTGTATTTCGACTAGCCCAAGATGATATGATAAAGCAAAGTATAACATTAWCTCTCAGCAAGGCTAACACATGTAAAAAGAAGCGAAGAGGTGCACTTTACTGATAATCAGCTTATAAAAAATTGTGACTCTGTTTAACATCTTCAAGTTTTTCCTTTTATCTGGAAGCAAATCCAATTGTTTCCCTGAATTTGGTAAGGGCATTTTGTCTCACAAATGAAACATAAAGGTCGATTTCTTCCAAACTGACATTCAAAAGAGTATGTGGGACATTTCACATAAATATATTTTGTTCACTGCTAAACCGCTGGATTGTTAAGGCTGGAAAAGACTTTTAAGATTGTCAAGTCCAACTAGCACTGCTCCGTTCACCACTGTACCATATCCCCAAATATCACACACATATTGTTTGAAAAAGTCCAAGGATGGTGGTTCCACCACTTCCTGGGCAGCCTGTTCCAAGGCCTGATCACCTTCTCAGTGAAGAATTTTTTTCCTAATACCCAACCCAAGCCTCACCTGGCACAACCTGAGGCCATTTCCTCTTGTCCTGTCACTAGTTGCTTGGGAGACTGACCCCTCACCTCACTACAGCCTGCTTTCAGGTGGTCGTAGAGAGAGATAAGGTCTCTCCTGAGCATCCTTTTCTCCAGGCTAAGCACTCCCAGCTCCTTCAGCCATTCTTCATAAGGCTTGTGGTCCAGACCCTTCACCGACTTTGATGCCCTCCCTGGATATGCACTGATAAATGAGTGTTTCKTCTCACCTTCCCCAGATCTCTACTTTGCCATCCAAAGGAAGATTCGCAGGACAGATGATTGCCATTGAGGTTACTGAGCAACTAGCTATGATCACCAAACAGGAGGGAAAAATCTAGTGTACATCATTCGAGCACGTTCTTCATCCTGTTTGCTGAAATACTGGCCACCCTCCAAACAAATATCTGAATAATCCTTATTTGGTACTAATGTAACTTCGTTTTATACAGGTCGTGTGGATTTTATTTTCATAATACTCTTCAAAGTTTAAAAGCATATTCCCACTGGTAAAGAAATCTAAGAGCTTAGCCCACAAAGTGTACCATGTAAACAAACAAAACATTGACATTTTCAACTGGTCCCTACTATTGAAAGAARAACTATTTTGTTACTCTGATTCCTGCTGAGGTGTGGCTCCCCCAGTAGATTAAATAGTTTTCTACAGAGTTGAAAGTGAGGTTCAAATCTCCTCTTCAGGGAAGCTCTCAGGTATTACGAGGTCAAGCTGCAACCAGAGCTCACTCACCTGGATATGTGAGTCAATTTCCAAAGCACAAAGGTTATTACTGTGACACAGTAACGGTGTCAGTACTTATCCTAGTACCACCACTGCTCAATCTGCTGAGCTACATGCTACCAAAACAGCACTGTTTGATAGTATCCAGGTAAGCAGCTGGACATACAGATAAGTTTTAATGGTATCAAGTCTCTGGCAAAAAGAGACATTAATTTATTAAACAAGTTCCTGTAAGCTTGCCATCTACACAACGACAAGCAGCAGAAACTAACAGAAAGGGAGGAAACAAACAAACAAACAAACAGAACAACAACCCCAAAACATATGAAAAAAGGAACACTGCTAAGTATGATTTCAGAAAAAGTCAGAATGGCTTTTAAAAAGTGAAGGGTGCTATTAGAGTTGGCAACTAGCATTTAAAATATTTGAGTTCATGGGTAAGGGAGATCCAACCAATACAGTCAACTACAAGGCTTTCAAGAAGATTGCATGCCAAAGCCTCCCAAAGAAGCTAAGTAGCCATGGAATAAAAGGAAGGTCTTGTACAATTTGTGGAAAGATTGGATAAGGTGAATTTTCATAGAGAAGACATGTTGTGAAGAGGGYTTCACATGCGCTGAGTTACATGCTAATCAACACTACAAATACATAAACTACCTGGAAAAAGGAATAAAGAATGAAGTGGCAAAAGCTGAAAAAGATGAAATCACTTTGTTCCAAATAAACGTTGTGAAACTCACTGGATTATAAACTGGCAAATGAAATTTAACTTGAAGTGATATAGGTAACAACAATAAAAAAATAATCTCAGCGCCTATATTTAGTAAGGAGACTGTATATTAAAAGGAGRCAAAATTTGGAGTTACAATAGATAATTCTAAAAAAAAAAAAGAAAGCAAGTTTAAAGTGTAATAGCGTCAAAATAAACTTGGTAATTATTAGGAAAGCTGTTTTACSTGGTAGAGCACACAGTGAAATTATTTTGATCCCAATAAAATTAAACACTTAAAAAACTTAGAAGCTGAAGAAGTGTAAATTAGGAGCTCAGAAAAATCCATGGTCAAAAGCCAGCTATTTCCAGAATATATTAAAAGCCAGTTGTGTGGAATGATTTCTCAGTAACCACAGTATTAACATCAGTACCGAAAGAAACAGGTTGGTAAAGAAGAAAGTGTCTTTCAACATAGTGCAACAAAGAGCCTGCTCTAAGCACAGAAGCTTACAAATAGTCCCTGAGGGCTGCTTACCTAGGAGATAGCAGAAAAACTGATATGAACAACTTGATATTCCTTCACAAGATTTTAGAAGATGCATTTTCTGTATTGTACCTGATACTTGTTATGATTGCACCTCAAATTGACCTAAGACAGGAGGTTTTGCCCCTAAGTAATGGCAAGAATGTGACAGTCTTGTAAGGGCTTCCCTTCCGGGGTAATGCACAGAAAACCTTTATTTCTGGTATTAAATTTGTCACATTCCTAAATATTCTCAAAAATATTTACAGTTGAATTTCAAAAAAAATCTCATGGGTCTCTTCTCATAAATTTATTCCAAAGTAGAATGGAATTATTTCTATGTTAATAAGGTTATTTTGCTACTTTGCTAGTCAAAGTCATTTACCCTGCAGATCTCTGATGTTGCCCAACTGTGCTTCCCACTTTGATGTTGCAGAACAGGGAACAGAATATTTCTTGATCTCCAAAATTACTCTATACATTTAAAAGTAACAGAACCGCTTGAATATTTGAAGTGGAGCACTTAACTTTAGGCAGTACCTTTAAAATGTARAGCTAGAGTGCTGTGGGCTAAAAGAATGAGCACTAATAAGGAGTCTTAGGCACATGGTATCCACCATCTTACACTGAGAAGTGTACTGAGCAGTTTGGAGTGTAGCTTTGAGCAAAACTAGAAACTCTTTGGCTTTCCACCAGGTATATACTKAAGTTTTATTCTCTCTTCTGGTAAAGTAACAAGTTCTGGTACAAATTTGCTGAATAAAAGCCCAAACAAACAATCCTAGAATATGACCCGCAATTAGAGCACAAGTAAAGTCACACATACATCTCAGTGTTTACAAAGTATTGACAACTATGAAGACTTATCAAACAGTAAAAAATCTGTAAGATGTTTTGCTGAACATCAAAGAAAGTATGCAGAAAACGCAAAACTTAGTATATTATACAGAGTGTTAACAATAAGATAGTTTCTTCTACTGTTCCAGGTACAGTAACCTCTGCAACCACTCCAGGATAATTTGGATTATCCAGCAACAACTACARTCAAACCTACAAAATGTGCAAACCTTCAAATTTATTTGGTTAGTCATACTTTATAACTAGTGAAAGCACTTTTCCGAAGTTTATATTACATTGTGACATCTGATGAGGAGGATTGTTTTATATAGCTGCTTCTTGAAAACTACGTTTTGGTATGTGTTAGTCATTAAAAGGAGTGTTCTATAAAAGATCTCATAGCTTCAAAGACTGACTTTTTTTTCAAGTTGCATTTTCTTTATGCTGAGGAATACATTTTCATTTCAAGTATACTGTATTTGGCTTTTGTGGAGGTCTGAAAAATATCTGAAAGCATTGCCTTTGTACAGTTAAAAAAGTCCTTACTTTCGTGTAGATACACATCTTTCATGAACTTCTTATCTCACTAATTAGCAAATTCCATGGACAGGTTAAAGCCGCCACAAGGCAGAGGTACCTGCCCATTCCTGCTGCTGTCCTGCCGAGCACCAGCAAAACTATCAATAAGTAGGAATCACATGAGGTGTGGTGACTGACACCAGTAACATAAGATGAGTAATCAGTATATTTGGCTAAGCTGTTCTGTATTTATTTGCCAAGCTCCCAACTTCATTTTTAAACATAAAGTTTTTTCTGCACACTCACATCCACAACAGGGTAAAACTCCAAGAAGGTTGTCTCTTTAGCCCATTTGAAGACTAAAAGTAGAAGTGGAGTTTTCGCTTAAAGCGAGTGGAGAACTCTGATTAAAAAATAAGAAATAAGTATTACCTTTTCTTTCTCATGGAAAGCTGGGCTAAAGTAAGTGCTGCCAAGTTCTGGGAAATCTTATTTTCAATTAGTCTTGAATGTTTTGTTTTTGCTGTCATCRTTGATAGTAAGTTATGGTATGCTTAGCAGTTCTGTGGAGAATATTTTTACTGTCATTCATCACTGAGATTTATGGAGATCCCATAAAAGCAATTAAATGTGGTTGTTTACTCAATGCTGTCACCAGAAGAGAATATAGCCTGTAGAGTGGAACTATTCAGGGGCCTGAAAATGTTTTATTTGTCAGTCACATCTAAAACATGAACCAACAAGCATCTCTTTTAGGGTCCTCTACACATTTCAAGAAAATCAGAATTCTTTGCAAAGAAGGAGTCTGTGGTTTAAATGCTTGTTTTGTCTGTAAAGCCAAATGAAACACTTCCTTAAYTCATTCTTAGTCAAAATTCAAAATTATAAAAGAATGACTGGCTTTCTTTGTAAGCAATTCTCTGCTGCTACAGGTAACCCTCACTTGGTGCCAAAGAGAAGACCACAGTATAAATGCCATACCTATTATTCATCCCTTCGTCAAACAGAAGTTGCTTGATGCATAAATCAGTGCATAAAGTGCAAAAACTTTCACTAAAAGATTTAGACAAAAACGGGCTGAAATAGAAAAAAAGGAAGAATTTCTTTTGCTCCACAGCTCAAAGCTGTTCTTCCCATCAAGGTTTCAGAGAGACATATAAAAACACAGAGCTTTGTATCATAGAGTTACTGTGGTGGTAATACAAAGGAGAATTCAAGTTTCTGCATTCCTAAAGTGAAAATAAACAAGTGGTTTCATAAAGGCATAAGACATTACCCAATCTCCCATAAAAGATAACGAAAATCTCTAATAAGTACAAGATAGGATGCTATATCCAAAGGAAAGGCATGAAGTTGTGTCAGGGAGGTTTAGGTTACATGCAAGGAAAAAGCCTTTCACCTAGACTGTGTTTGGACACTGGAATAGGCTCCCCAGGGAAGTGGTCACAGCACCAAGCCTGGTGGAGTTCAAGAAGCATTTGGACAGCACTATCAGGCACTTGGTGTGAATTTTGGGATGTCCTGTGCAGACTGTGAGCTAAACTCTTTGATACTTGTGGGGCCCTTCCAACTCAGAAGATTCTATGAGATTTTCACTTTTTTCTTCAATTCCCTACTGTCAGGGTGCACTTGAGAGATTTATAAATATCTGCTCAGCAAACTCATTGGAATGGTAAAGTAAATACCAGGGAATAGGACTAATCAGTAAAAGAAAGTACAAGCAGAGTGTCCTGCATGTCCTGCAGCACTGCTAAGGAGTGCTTCATGCAGTACTGAAGCTGCATGGCCATTCCATGCCAATATTCAGTGAAATAGCATATCTACTCTAGCAGACTCAACTAATCAAATAAAGGTCATCACTCCTAACTGGAGAAAGAAGTGAGGCATATCCTATAAAAACATTATTTTATAGAAGCAGGTCTATTTAATGCTTTAAAACTACCACTGAAATAGCTGATATGACCTTCAGTTTCCAATGTGCAAGTATTTTTAGCAATCCATAACTGTCATAGCTGATGAAASTTTCTGCTGCCATACCTAAAAGCTTTGTAAAGCTTCCATTATTCCTGACAATTAGTAATAATGTGCGATTGTTCTAATGGGTGCTGATGTSTGACTGCAATATTAAGAACATAAACTTTGATTTAAAGTACTTTGTTTTTAACAGGAAGTGGTATAATAATATTCAAAATTTCATAGCTGGTTTACTTTGATAACATTCTTAAACTACAAATAATTTCTTCTACTGCTATAGGAAAATTTTAATAAATACAAGATAATTTTAATAATTTTTACTTTCCTAGCTGAAAAATTAATTTCTTTAACAAAATCTGTACATCGGAAGAAAAGTCATGATGCCAGAAGCTGGTGTGTATRTATATATACATACACGCACACATATATATATGTATATATATAGTTACAATGCCAAGTTAGGAATTTTAATTGTTATAAGTTCTTCAGTCAAACGTAAGTAGAACACAATCACATTTTAAAAAGTACCTTATTATAACCAAAGGAAAACCTGCAACTTTAATTAACGTAGGTATATGTAACATTACAGGAGGTATAGTGTTTAATCCCAACAGTATGTCTTTCTTCATAAATTTTTCAGTGACCCTTAAAACTAATTTATAGAAAGTACTAAACAGTTCCTTCGTGAACTGGGAAAATGCAAGACAAATAGCCTTTGAAAAGTTTTCTGGTTTAAGTGTTGATATCAAACATCAGGTCACACAGGTATTTGGCAGTTCGCTTTTACTGCTCCACGGGGAAAGTGTCACAACAGAAAGCAGATAAAGAAAAGCCTTATACTACTCGGTAGAAGTTATTAATGGATATTTGTACTGGGTTTAGCTGACAAATTTATGATTGCGGGGACCTGCCAGGATGCCTTCTGTGACTAGAGATCAGGAGCCACCCACATGGACAGAACCAGTCCCAGCCAGCTTCACTGCTGTTCAAAGCTGAGCCCACCACCAAGACTGGTGCCCTTGTGGTAATGTATCTAAGAATGGGTAAAAAATGCTGCATGCCAGTTGTGAGAGAGGGGAGTGAGAAAAATGTGAGCAAAACAGCCCTGCAGACACCAAGGTCAGCACTCCAGGCACCAGAAGAGAGATTAAGCTGCAGCCCATGTAGAGAGTGTGTGAAGCTGGTTATCCAACTGCAACCCATGGATGGGACCACAGAGCAGATATCCACACTGCTGCTTTGTGGGGGAGGATGTAAAAGCACCATGAGYGAATTTGAGCCTGAGAAGAAGGGAGGAATGAGGGGAAAATGGATTTAGTTTTGTCTTTGTTTCTTACTCTCCTATTCTATTTTTAATTGGCAATTAATCTTCCCCAGTCAAGTTTATTTTGCCCATGATGGTAATTAGCAAGTGATTTCCTTGCCTTTATCCTGACCCCTGAGCTTTTTGATCTTATTTTCCGATCCTGTCTTGCTGAGGAGAGGGAGCAAGAGAGCAGCTGGGTAGGGGTCTGACAGTCAGCCAAGGTTAACTCACCACGATATTGCAGATCTAGGATAAAATTTATTTAGCCACAAAGGACTCTGGAACAGCCTTYCAGAGTCATCTAAAAATAGAAGTTAATTGTTTTATGAGAGGGCTGATACAATACAATTTCCTGCAGCAATGACACAGGACATCAACAAGGTCTTGTGCTATGTATAAGACCTTTTATTCAGGCCTGTTGCACTTCTCTTTAGATAAAGGCCTTTAGAAATTTATTCAATGACAACCATTATCAGCATTTTGGAAAACAGCAGCAAGTGAATGTCAGTGACTAGTTCCTGATAGCATTCAGATCCAAATGAAAGAAAACATCATTTTAACCTGCCTACAATTTCAAGAACTACTCTTCATTTTGGATTCCCAATCTGAGCATGATTTCTAGAAGGCAGGTACTCAGCATTATCAGAAAGCCCTGTACAYCTGACAACATCTTTGATTAAAAAATCATGTTCAGAATTCCCACTCAACTTTTTACTTAGAGGCAATTCTCAGCACAAAGATGTAGTTACTTTAGTTTAAGCAGACAGGAATCAACAGCTTAAAAAAAAGGCTCTGTGAAAGAATACTAACCACTGAATTTAATAGCCTTTTGTTCAAGGCACAATATGCCTTGCCTTACTGAGCTGTAATTTAACTTTGCTTGCTTACCTTGTTACAGGTCTGAATTGACAACATGAAAAGTCATCAGTCTTAAAAAAGTCACTTGAATATGGTCTGTGTTTCAAATGAACACTGGGGCAAGAATAATTGCAAATTAAAAGAAATCAATATGAAGCTAAGTTTTATCATGTCAACAGAAAATTCTAGGTTTTTTTATTGAAATATCCACATGAAAATAGAATGTAAATAAATCCTGACAATATACAAATATCCTGAGGTGTATCAGTCTCAGGGAAGAACTCTGATTTCTACAACAATTTTCTCTCATAGTACTATGACATCCAGCGTCTTCCAGATAAAAAAGCAATAAAAAAGTCCATTCTGGTTGTAAGCCCTAAAGTAAAGGATTGCCGTGATAAAGTCAAGCAGTTGTCTCTGTAGAGTATTTTAGATTGTCTGCAACAGAAAAAGATGAGAGGGAGACATAAGTACAGGAAGAGAATCTGTTAGTGTTTGACGTTAACTGGCAAAAAGCTCTCAAACTGTTAAACTGGTGATTCTCCTTCCCAGGGTTCTTACCACATTCCTTCAGGCTGCAAGAAGCTGAACAGTCTTTTTGTAACAAGGAGTACATGGTAGGTGCCCCTAATTTTATAGCAGAACTCCACATACATTAAATGGTGAAACCATAATCATAAAAATGTAAAAATCATGAGTATAAAAAAATACATTAAACAAGATACTCACAATATAATAGTACAAAACTCTGGGGAAGGAACTATTGCTGAAACTTCCTAGTGACTCGAAAAGAACTGATTCCAGGTGCTGCAATTAATTCACTGTGAAAGAAATAAGTGTATTACAGCAGAGAATACCAATTCCCAAGGTTGATTTATTCACAATTATTTGTATGCCTGAGCAGGTGTCTTGATGGCAACATCAGCAGCAAATTTTACAATTCACAGGTGTAACATCCCTTTCAGAACTCCAGCAAAGACAGCTGTGTTTGAACAATTTCAGCCTGCCAATAGTTACTCATACTTCTGCTTTTCCCAAGATGCTGTGTCCCCAATATTGCCGCAAACTTGTTTCACTCCTTCACTACAAAGCAATGAAAGACTTTGTGCTTAGGCAGACCCATAAGGTTATTTGTTGCAAASCTGTTTTGCAACTACATATATAGCATAATCAGCAATTCCCTAGTGTACAGGAGCAAGGTTACTACTTGCAGTCTTCGAACTTTCTTAATTTACAAGCCATGAAAAACTCCAGTGAAAAGTCTGGAGTTTGCCACAAAACTTATAAGCCCATTTTAGATATTCACAAATGCTCATTCCAAAGGTGGTGCAGCTTCACCATCAATAATGGATTTATCTTTATCTCRTATCTATGAAAGGCTATTATATTGATTTTACAAGGTGAGACATGGAAAACTAGAGTCCTGAATCCACAGTACACAACTGACTCAAATGCCTGACTTAAACACAGGAAGAATTAGTAATTTTATTACAGCATTAATAGGCACCTCAAAACTTGTTTGCTAAAAACAGAACCTCCTAAAAGGAAATATTGTGTAATATTTTGTAACAGATGCTTTTCTATGTGCTTTTGCTGCTTTATTTTGGCATTTAGTAAGAAGAGACAGACTTGCTAAGTCTCAGCATGAAAATCTACCCTTCTATAAATCCTCTAGAAATTAAAAGATATTAAAAATGAAGTTTACATGGGATCYGTAAATTCTCAGATACATTGGCTATACTCTGGTATGTTAGGTTGTTTTTTTTATGAAGTYGTGAACACTATTAAAAATATTATGATTTTAATGAGATATTTGAACAATGTAAAGGAAATCAAAAGGAGGAAAAAGTCTTCATTGCCCCTCTAATTTTGTTAACAAACACTGAAAGCTGCAAGAAACACTTGTGCTCAATCAAACCTATTAAAAGCCACCACAACGAAAGTACCAAAAAGCATCAGTGCATTAATTCTAATCTCACTTAGATACAGCAAATTATACARATTTATTGTTCCACCAATTTTCATGACTTATCTTCACAATGTCTGTCTGGTCTACATAAGAAAGGTAAATCCTTTTTGCTGTTGGATATATGGTCTAGCTATCCCAAGGAATGAAAGCAGAGGGCTAGCAGAGAACAAAAGCAACTACTATGCTGAAGGCAGTGCTTCTAAAAACGGCATTTTATTTCTAATGAATCTCTTCCTGACATCCAAGTGTATCAGAAGTACTATTGTGATCTCAGTTCTCTGCGCCTCAGTCAGCAGGGGCTAAAACTGACAGCTCACTTTACTTCATAGAGAGAAAGACTACCTCTTACCTCATGTAACTTAAAAGGGATCCTTCTGGCTGGAYAAGAGAGACAGACTCCAATGGGATAGGCATCAGTTCTTACTCAACTGAAAGGAAGGTGGTTCTGATGACAGGATTCAAAGGAAGAATAATGAAAATACCGCAGAGTGGAGGAGCATTTTTGCACTGAATGATACTTATGATCCCCTAGTGGATGTCTCCTATATGAAACTTCAAATTTTACTCTATCTTCAACATCATGTGTTTTGTTCGTTAAAATAATTCAGTATCATTATACAGTGACATTCTACCACAACATATGCTCAGTAACTGCAACCAGGCCATAATTACTTCACAAATATATTTTCGAAACCTAAACAGGCCTTAGAAAATTACATACACTCCCCTTTTCTTAATGGCATTTGTATGAACCACATATTTCAAAAATCGTCTGTATTATAGAAGAGTTTCTTTGCAGAAGGAAAGATTGCCTAACTCCCCAGTGGCCAAGAAGAGTTAAATATGCACTAGCATCTCTGATGTATCAGTTAGTCGTGTAAAATAGTAGCAAGTCAAAAGGAAAAACCTACTGTTCCATAGAGAAAAATTTTTATAAATAGTCCAAGAATGGCATTTGTGATAACTTCTGAAATGCCAGTTCAYGGCCCTCTTTTCCAGCCAAATCATACTTTAGTACTAAAAACGTGATACACTTTCAGGTACAGTCCTGACAGAAAATATCTGTCAATATTTTAGAGATTGAAGAACTAGGTGTGTTGGTTTTGAAGGGCCTGGTTTTTGGTAGCAGTGAGGCCACAGAGGTGGCTTCTGTGAGAAGCTGCTAGAAGCTTCCACCATGTCCAGCAGAGCTAATCCCTGATGGCTCTGATGATAGACGTGTTGCTGGCCAAGGCTGGGCCAATTAGAGATGGTGGTAACGCCTCTGTGATAACAGATTTAAGAAGAAATCATAACAAAGTTTGTGGCGCAGCTGCAATTTTCCAACTAGAGAGGAGTAGGAGTGAGAATATCTGAGAGAAACAATAGAGGCACCAAGGTCAGAGCAGAAGGAGGGGGAGGTGCTCCAGGCGCCGGAGCCAAGATGTCCTTGCAGCCTGTGGTGAGGCCCATGGTGAGGCAGTTGTCTCCCTGCACCCCATGGGGGTCCACGGGGGATGCAGAGATCCACTCGCAGCCCATGGGGGAGGTGCCCACGCTGGAGMGGGTGGATACCARGACRCTGTGATCCAGAGGAAGTCCCAGTGGAGAGAGAGGCCTTGCTTCCAGGCTGGAGCAGCCGTCCTTGGAGGACTGCACCCCGTGGCAGAGTGACCCACGCCGCAGCAGTTTTGGGAGGACTGTCTGCCCGTGGGATGGACTCATGCTGCAGCAGTTTTGGGAGTGCTGCTGCTCGTGAGAGTAGACCCACGCTGGGGAAGTTCACAGAGAACTGTCTCCCATGGGAGGGACCCCACGGTGCAGCAGGGAAACGACTCCTCTCCCTGAGCAGTGGAAAGATCATCTTGGGTGATGAACTGACCAAACCCCCACCCTGTCTCCCTGTGCCATTGGTGGGAAGGAGGGAGGGGTTGGGGGGAGAAAAGGGTGTCTTTAAGAGTTTATTTTACTTCTCATTCTCTTACTCTGATCTTGTTAGTAATAAATTCACCTTCTATCATTAAGCTGAGCCTGTTTTGCCCTGGAAGTGTTTTCTCCTGGTCCTTATCTCAACTCATTAATCCTTTGTTAAATTTTCTCTCCTCTGTCCAGTTGCAGAGCAGAGGAGAGTTTGTGAGTGGGCTTTTCAAGGGTGCCTGGAATTTGGCCAGTGTCAAACCACGACACTAGGTAAGACTGAAAAGCCAAATGTTTTCATAAATCCTTACCAAATTTCTGTGTGTGCCTAWGATATTCTGCTTAAGTATAACAGACTTGAATCACTCAGGGTGGTTTGTTTGTTTTGCTGTTGGTCTTCTTGTAGATGGGGTATCTTTTGAATGTTTGTGTTTGGTTTGGGGTTTTTTTCCACAGTATGTCCTTTTAGCCTTGAATTTCCATTCCTTGTTTCTATAGTAGATCAGAAGTGCTAAGATTTTTCAAATAAACATTGTMATCTCTTCTAATCCATTGATCTAATGAGCTCTTGTGGCATTTCCAGCTAACATTATGGAATAAAGATTCTGGCTACTCAGAAGATTGTTTTCCCTTATGTTATAATCAGAATAAAAGGCTGTTATTTCCTTATTTCATTAGTAAATTCTTTACTCTGATCAAGCAAAACACATGACAAAAATCTAGCTAAGCAGAATTTGACCCTCTAATCAAAGCAACCAAAGAAATAATTAGTAATAGCTAAAAGAATTTGGAAATAATAAAATTATTGTAATGCAAGAGTTCTTTAATTAACTGAGAGCTCTGTTATTTTTTGAAAAGTGATCAACATTAACCCAGAGCCAAAGAGCTGAGTGTTTGGAAGAATTCTTCTAATTTGTTTTAAACAACATTTCTTTAACTGTTTAACACATTYTACATTTCTTTAACACATTTCTTAACTGTTTGGAAATTACGTGGATGTTTACCTCTGTGCATTGGGCAAGGCTTTAAGGCTGGAGCTTCTATTTGGAGAAACAGAACCAATGGCCTCTGGAATTGTCCACTTCATAATCTCAAAACCAATGGAGACAATAAATATGTTCACAGTATGGGACTGGCTGGTCTACTAACATGTCCTGTGGGACTCAACTAATAGCATTCTTTTTGTCAGAGCTGTCAGCAATAATGTGGATTATTTTGAAGATTTTGAGACACTAATCATTTACTGTCCTCCACGGTTGCCTGGAGGACAGAAGTATAGTTTCATGAGAAAGTATCAAAGTTTTCATCTCACATTGGAACAAATATGATAATTTTGAACTTCTGAGGAAAAGACATAAGAGAAGAAAAAAGGTTATAGCCCAGGTTTGAGCACCCATTTGGTGTGCTGAGGGTTCAGAAGCACATGCTGGCCAAAAATAAAWAAAAAAAAAAGAAATCAGAACCATACGCTTGTTTCCAAATAAATTCTTTAACAGTCTGACTTCACCCCCCCCCTTTGCAGATTTGGCCTCCCCAAATAACAATATTTTTTGCACAACCCAATGCGTTCTGACAAAAGAGATTTTTTACCCAAATCAGCATTTTTTTTCTGTCAGATAAAGGCTTTTGTTGCAGCTACCTGCTCACTGATGAGGAAGTACAAGTTCTGTCTTGTTCTGCTGATGATAGCTTGTTGAATTACCCTGTGGCTATTCTGTGGTTTCAAATTTGAAAAGTGATAAGGCTGGCTCTTACTACAGAAAACATCCAGCAACTGCTGGTTTAATGTATAGCATTTACATATTAAATAGCAGCAGCCTCTATTGCGAGTCAGCAGTAAATGGACACCACACAATAGGACTTTATGATCCTCTGATGTTCAACATGTCCTTCTTCATGCACACATAAGGAAAAAAGTCCTCTATATCATTTCCAAGTCCTCTTATCCTAAGCTTCTTGCATTTAAAATGTAAGTTTACATTATTATGTTTCCACCATTTTAAAAAATGCACACAAAGATGCATGAACCTTTCAATCTTGCCATCTCCTTTTCAGTTTCAATTTGATCTTTTGTGGGACTGGTTTGTGTGTTTTGGTTTTTTTTGTCCCCTCTGCTATTGAAATGCCACTGTGAGGTGCATAAATGGCAGAATAACATCCATGATTTTCTTGTATTGAACCTTTAGAAGCATTCAGTAACACTTAATCATAACGGTACCATAAASAAAAAACAACCAACCAACTCCATACTTAACAAAGATCCCCCTGTGCCATAGTATCAGCTTTATCTACCAGTTTAAATGATTGCAAGTCCTTTCAGCACTCTTAGTTGGGACAAGATCTATTTGGAGATTGCATCACTCAAAGTTAGGTATTTACACTGGAGCCAGGCCTCTGATCTTCCATCACAGAGTTTAAAAATTAGGCTGACTAGCCACCACTACGGAAAACAGCTCATTCTAGATACCGCTGTCTAGATCTCAACCATGTTTATTTGATATTGCAAAGGTAAAAAAATGAATAACAAACCACCTCACCCACACCTAGAGACTGSAATCTTTAACAAAGAACACATTTGCTTGACTTGTTATTCACTTCACTTTTTGCCAGTAAATGCTTTTACCATTTTACTTCACGCTACAATTGTAATCTAGAACCTTATCCATGGGAGGATTTACTTGAGAAACGGAAAAAAAAGGCACAGAAACCTTAAGCTCTTCCTCACTTTTGAAAATATTTTAAATGTATTTTATGTTATGTAATTGTAAACAAACACAGTCTTAATTTGAGTCTTGATTATCAGATCGATATACTAGAAAAATATTTCAAATACAGTAATGCAATACGGGATACTTGGAAACATTATCATGATATTGCCTCAAGTTCTTTAATGAAAAGATTAAGCTGAATGCTTTACATAAGTAATATTATCATCTGAGGGTCTCTTTTTTTCTTCCATAGGAGCTAGAGTACTTTTCTGCAAAGAATATACTCTGTATATATAACAGTCCTGGAATGTACTTTCAATTTGATTTTTTCTCCTCCTTGTAGTTTGAAAGGCAGCTTTATGACTATTTTTGCCCTGCTGTGGTTAAGGGGCATATTTTTAATCGGAATTTTAAAGAATTCTCAGAATATAGTCTCTTGGAATTATGCATCTCATCTGTGAAATTGAAACACTTTATTTAGAAGCAAGAAATGCTGCAGCCTCCACTCATGAAAGGAAGAATACCAATATTCTGCAAGGAGAGATCATTCCCAGTACAAAAAGCTAAGTGTTTTCAATAGGATATATTTAAATATCTGTCCTATCTAGAGATTTTCAAAGGAAGAAGCACAAAGAAAGGAATTCAGTTCATTGTGTCCTTGACTGTGGGTATAAGCAGATGATTCTGGATGGGAAAGTGGGGGGGGGGGGGGGGGGGGGGGGGGGGGGGGGGGAGGGGGGAGGAGGAAATGGACACTTTCTTACTTTAAGAGTGGACCAAATTCACAAATATGATGATAATAATTCCCCAAATTTGAAACCTGTGGAAACTGGTGGAAAATTTATAATCTTGGCACAATTTTTAAGAAGCTGGTTTATCTCTAGATCTTAAGGAGTATGATTAGCCTTCAAAGCACTACAGAGAAAATTTGCATTTATCCTATGCCATATTTCTGATCCTTAAACCCAGTCCGTCAGATGTGGGAAACAAATTTTGTAATCCCTTGACAAAAAGTTCCCACCCCAACTTAAAATATTGAACATGTGTTCCCTCATAACTCCATGCCCAAAACCATTTCACCACCTTCTCCACTGACTTGCAGTGTTCAGTCTAAATGTACTCGTGCAGACCATGTAACTGGTGGCTTTTCCATCACTATTGTTCTTTACCCCAATCACCACCAACATTCTGCTTTTGGAAGTTAGGAGAACTCACATCTCCTTTCAACTRTTATTATACCAAACTAAGAAAACCAAATAATTTATTTATTTTTCACTGAAACCACAATATAAACATTCAATTTTATTATTATGCTGGCTGTCTTCCTTCAGGGTTCAACTTTCAGTTCAACTCTCAAGTTGTACACAAAAGAGATCTCATCAGTTTTTACAAAACAGGCTTAAGACTGCACTTTTTTCTAGTGGAAACATCTTTTCTAGCAAGTTACACAGAAAAATTTCTAATTGGTTTCCCAGTAAGCGCCTTTTCTTCACATCGGTGTGCTAATGCAAAAATAAGTTGTTTCAATTTGATCCAGATTACTTGTGATCTTGACCACACTACATAACAACTTTATGCCTTTCCTCATAGTCRTTTTGTTTATCAAGATTTATGTGCTTTATTTTGATTTCCTCAACTTAACTAATTCAGTTTTGTCCATTCTTTCTTTATTCCTTTATTTATATCCTTTAAAAATACAGAAACTCTTTTTTCCCCGTTTTCCAAATAATGTATTCATAGGCATCTTGCTTATTCTTTGCACTATAAATTTTTAATATTTTTTATTTAATTGCAAATATTGCCAGAAGACTGCAGAGTTCCACAGTTCCCTGAAAGACCCCCTCTCTGATCCCACCCGCCACTTCAGAGATGAACAGGTCTATCGTTCCCTTTGAAAATTTCACTCTCTTCTATTTTATTTGTGCCTCTACATTACCCACAGCTATGGGTGAACCTGCAGTAGGCTCCCAGCTAGGATATGCTCACTTAAGGCAAAGTATCCCAATATGTGTACCCTCAAAGGAGACATCTTTGTTAGGAATCTTAGGAGAGAAGATTCTACACCACTTGGACAATAAAAAAAATAATCACAAAAAAATAATAATCTTTCTGGGGAGCAGTAGATAGGACATTATGTCCAGGTGCATGACTGGTAACTAWTAGTTAWAAAATAATATTGTATATAACATCATTCCACATCTACATGGTGCTTTTGAGTGGACTATTGCTACACCAAACAATCTGAGATAACATTGCATATCAAAGAAAAAAAGGTCCAAATTAGCTTTCTAATAGAAAGAACCTCATCAGAGCTGAATTCAAGAAATACAATCTATCAACAAACGGACATAAACATTTAGAGAACAAGAGAAAAGAAATTTTTCAGTGCTTTTGGTTTCTCAGATATGTTTTCTGTTATGACAAGCCAGATAATGATGTTCTGTCCTCCACAATAAAGCATTCATCTGACTCTACTCCTACACGAAAATAACTTCTAGTACCTCCAGAGCACCCACTTTTTGACAAGTTTGGGTTAGTAACAAACTAAACAACTTCATTAGCGCTATTTTTCTCTCCATTACTTTTTTCACCTCCCGTTGCCTGCAGACAGATTGACAGCTCCACTCACAGACTCTGTTCTGAAACACCAAGCTGCCAATAGAGTGACTGCTGTATTTTTTAATAGTCTGCCACACCCTTTGAGACAGCATTTGGAAACAGAAAGACTTCTAAGAACAATCTGTTCAGGGCATATTTCATCACTGCCAGTTTCCAGTTTAAGTTATGCAAAGCAAGATGAACAATCTCAGAACTCCCAGGAGGTGCACAAAGTTGAAGGTATAAGGTTAATGCAAAAACTGCCTAATCCTATTTCACAATATCTGATCATGATCATCTTTTCAGAACTAATAGGAGAACCACATGTCATTAAAGTCAGCAGCTCATATCAAACACACATAGAGGTCTATCCATCACTACAGACCTCACTGCACATTTTAAACACACTTGAAGTTGCTAGTTCTGGCTAAAGGGTTAGTTTTTCTCTCAAAAGGAAAGACATGATATTCATCATGCAATTACCTTAACATCCTGCTGTGGCAGAAAGGGTCTTCATAAYTCATCTGTTGCCATATACTTTGTTTCTTAAATAACAGCTGATCAGAAAAAGAGCACGGAGTCTGAGTCTGGGCAGGAAATCTTTAAAGATTTGTGGYATAGTCTACTCTGATATTAAGCAAAATCTGTGGAACAAGATTTTCTCCTCGAGAGAAAGAAGTCCTCCTTCTTTCTGCAAGTACCTGACAACTTCAGCTGGGCAGTCGTGCCCCAGAAAACAAACACATCAAAGGTGTGGATAAGGTGATTTGCAAAGAAGAGCCAGGGAAAGGAGCCAGAATTAATCAGAGGGGAAARGAAGAGCAGGGTGATTTGGGTGGAAAGTAATTCTCTTTTTTTTTCTATATCTTGACTGAAATTCTTTGTTGAAAGAAATTCATTGCCACTGATGYTTAAATGAATGTTGTTTAGCTTTAATAAACTTCAAGCTTCAAGTCCAAGCAGATCGGTCTCAAAGTTCCGTCTAGTYTGCAGTCCCATCACATCCTTACATCTTTACTTTTTTTAAAAATTATTTGTTTTACCAAGGGAAAAAATAATAAAAAAAATATTTCAAATCCACATTTTTTGTGTAATAAAGGCAATGGACATAAATTTCATTATGCTTGTTAGTAACAAGCGAACTCTTTGGACACACAAAAATATAATATCTGTTAAAAAATGGCTGAAAAATTGTGAATATATAAATAAAACCCCTATCTTTTCAGAATCRAACATTCAATGAAAATTCATTAGTTTCAACAGAACAAATGTTTCTTGTTTCAGTTCTAGATAGCAGTTGAAAACTCAACACAGATAAAAGAAATYGGCAAGGATTTCCACGTAGCTATAGGAGATTTCAGCCCAAATATTTGCTTTTTCTTAGTTCTGAGTAAAGCTCGGAGCTGTTGTCTYGGGCTGTCCCTGTTGCAATTGCTCATTTACTGCCTTTGCAGMTGCTCTATTCCATGTCCAGCTGCCAAAAAGAAGGGACTCCTTGGTTTGGTGGGCAGCACACACACCTGAGTGAARGATAACAATGACTACTCTCAAACTGCAAGTGCAAACATGAGGCTGGACTAGAGTGTTTTCTGAAGTGCTTTGATAAAATGTTTTTTTGGTAGCACATCATCTAAAAAAATATCAAATCTTGAAAACTGTGTAGAGGCAAAAATATTTTTTAGCAGTGCCTTGCTCTAGGAACACTATCAACAAATTGCTCCTAAGGAGCAAAGCATTTGCATTAGCCTTAAAAGAAAATACCCTTAACAACTGGCACTGCTAATCATAATGGTGGGTAGGGGAATCATTATGGAAATGATCATTTATGAAGCATCTCACTGACATCCCAACAGGACAATAAAGCATTTTATAAAGAAAAGGAGTCAGTAACGAAGGCAGAGTAAGACTTTCCTTTGGGTTTTTTTGGTTGCCAATGACAAAGGTTCTGTTAATATTTTGGTCATACTAAACAAGGCTGCAACAAGAGCCCTTATTGCTTGAAATAATTTCTGAGAGATAGCCTAAGAAATAGAGGGGTCTTGTGAGAAAGTAGACCTGATACTTCCCCTCCCCACTGCACTGTTCAAAGACAGTGAGAGAAGTTTAGCAAGCATTTTGCTAAAAAATCCCAACTTGTTAGTGAAAATTCAGATTTGAGTATGCTGTAATACAGTATGACCTTGGTAGCATAAAGATGTGATATTCTTATTTTTGATGCCACAAAGTTCATGTATCGTAGTTTAGACTATCTACACCAATGTAAAAAGTCTGAAGTCAGTTTATCTTGTGTTCTAGCATTGTAGGAACTTTTACAGACTCATAGCAAAGATTAATCCAATATCATGTACTGCTTTAATAGAAGACTGTAGTCATTGTTAAGAAACATATAAGAAACGGGAAAGTAGAACAATCTTTKCCATCTTCTGATGAGCAGTTAGGGTTTTCCTGAACTTGAGACTTAACCTAGAGCATTATTTTTAATGTCTATTGGAAAACCAGGGATGTTAATTCTCCATGCCATTTCACAAACTGATCTGAAATTTTGATCCAGAAGCAGTACATAAACAGATGAATCAGATCATAAAGGAACATTGTGCATTTACCACAAAAGCTCTTCTGGTTCCAAAAATGTATAGTATCAGTTTCGCAAAATTAGGATTAACCATCTTTTTAAAGTATTGAGAATTTGTTAGGCAAGACATGCTTTGTGACATTTAAAAAATTTTTTTTTGAAGATAGTACTCTGGAAAATTGCTAGTGAAACAGAAATCTCTAAAAGACATCTGGGGAAAGAAAGAAGCTAGGATCATACAGAATAAAATATATSATTGTGAACAAGAAAAAGGTTATTACAAATGTCACTGTAAAAAATATATATATATTTACTTTCATCTAAAGGAATAATCTGAGAGACAGATTTGCAGGATGTCATCACAGCTAGCACCTGCAGCATGTTTCATATCTGAATGCCCTGATTTAATCCTTCTCTTTGATACACCACAAGTCCTAAATGTTTTTTGAGAACTTGGGCACCTTCTGTTGAACAGATTTCCCACTTGTCACCTGTCCAAATAAACTTTGAATAATACTGTGTTAGTAAGAAGAAAAATCACCTCAAATTCAATTTATCTACAGTAGATTAACAGAACAATCCTGGTTTCTAATTTCCTTATGGTGAAGGAGACTTGAAAGTTCATCTGTCAGGCAACTTTTCTGCTGTGTAACTGTAGAGGTAGCTGAACCTGCAGCAGAGTGCTGCAGTGTTTGGGCCAGCTGCAGGAGTGACCAAGCAGCCTGTTATTCCTTGTTCCCTTATAAGGTTCAGTTCTAAAGTGTTCCGCCTTACTCAGCATCCCATTTATTCCTGTAYCCCACTCCTCCCCTCGTTTACCCCTATTGGTTGAAGTTGTATTACTGTGCCTTCTCTCTACCCCCTGACCCTCAAACCATTGGCCCCTGTTGTCTCTCTGCCCCCACTACCCTGGGATAAAACCGTGACCCCTCCATTGTTCTGGGTTCTCTCCTTCCCTGACGATTCATGGAATAAATTTATTTCATGGAACACAGAAGGAGAACCCCTCCGACTCTTTGCCTCAACTAAGTACGCATTTGTGTGTGTGTGTGTGAGCACCGCCAAACGTGTCACGGCACCGCCGGACAAACGCCACGCTTTCAGGAAGACTGCAAGGGACCCTAAAACCCATCCAGAAGGTGGATTATTATTTTTATTAATAACAAATGGYGCATCAATGTGGGGCACCCTGAAGACAGTCTCTGAAGACGTGTGCATCTGGCGTCACTGCTACCCTGAAGGAAGATCTACGTTTTATTAGGTCTTGCCTGAGAGGCGGCCGACAACCCTCCGAAGGCACCTAGGAGGTGACCGGAGGACTGGCCAGGACTTGAGGACCCCTCCGAGAGTTTTTTTTTTGACCCAGTTGGTGACTGTGAAAAAYATCGGGTCTTTTTTCTATCTTTTCGTTAATCCTTTTCCTCTCGGTGGTGGGAAGAGTTTTCTGGGTGTGATGGGTAGTGGATTAACCCGTCTCCAGAGGGAGGTTTTTAACCAAATTGAGCGAACCCTTGCTCGAGAAACTTTTCGTTTTTCAAAGGGAGACTTCAAATGTTTTGTTCTTTGGTTATTTAAATATTTTCCTAGTATTTCCAGTGATGTATTTTTATTTGTCATTATCGTAGTATACCTTAAGGGTATTAGAAAACGTTCGGGTTCTGTTAATCCCCAGTTAAAAAACCCTCCCCCGCTTCCCTCTCCGTGTATTCCTCAACCCTTTTCCTCGTCTCAGGAGAGACCTGGAGAGGGATCCTGCCCAAGGGCACAGGGTTGCTACCGACTCCCCTACGTCCCCCGGTCTCCCCTGTCCCCTTCTCGAGATGGGCTTGATCACCCCATCTCGAGCTCTCCCCAAATCCTCTTACCTGTACCCACTTCCCCAGTTTCGTCTCCCCTCGTTTTTACCCAAAATGGAGCCAGCCACGTGGCACCGACTCAAAATGGAGCCAACCACGTGGCGCCGGCCTTTCCATCGCTGTGCCACCTCTCCCTTCCCTTCCCTGCGCATGTCGTCGCGTCAGGTCCCTCCTCCCAGGCATCGATGAGCGTGTCTGCGTTGGACCCTTCCCCCTCCATCGGGAATCCCGTCCCTTCCGCAGACCCTCCCTGCCTTTCCAATGTCCCCACCCTCTCCATCGGTGGCTCCGCCCCTGGGAAACAACCCTCTCCTGGTTGCCACGCTACCGGGACTGGAACGGACTGTGGTTGCAGCCGGAAAGGCGCCATGTTGGCGTTCCCCGCCTCACACCACCATACAACTCTAGTAAAAAGGGCGAAAAACCCCAGGCGAAAGAGGCCGAGGAAACGTAAGAAGCAGCAGAATCGTATTCCACAGCTAAAAAATCGGAAAGTTTGTGGATGGGGGTCAAAAAACTATTCAGAAAAAAAGTTATAGAGAATATCCAGCTGTTAGCGGAGTGCCCGCGACGGAATTGCAAAACTTGCAAGGGATTATTGCAGTCTGTGGTGTGTCCAGTGTGGAGTTGCCCAAGTTGCCGGTACCACCACCGGCAGCACTCAGGGTTCGGGAAACAGAACATGAAACGGTTTTGCGCAGCGATATCAAATGCCAAACCTCACCGCAGCGTGAGAAACGCGAAACAACCCCGTGCAAACCCCAAAGCGCGCCGCTGGCACCGCCACCGCCGCTCCAGCCGAACCCGTGCCGCGACGCTGCCACACAGCGCTGCCGCACCCGCAGCACATCCATGTACAGCATCGCGCCCAACCACAGCAGCCGTACGTCCCGCGCTGCCGCCAGCAGACACAGTCTCTAGATCACAGTCCGTAGTGGCAGCGAGCAAAAGCAACCTCAGCAGAAGCAAACAAGTCAACACCTGTCGCACACCCAGTGCCTGGCGGGCGCCGCCTTTCATCGCTGCTGTTGCTGCCGCGGAGCGAAAAAAAAACACAAAGATGGATGGAAAGAAAGAAAGAAAGAAAGCAGAAGCAAGCCCCGAGCCTCCGCACGACTCAAGCGCTGCCAGCCGTCAAACTCGGCGATCATCGCCGCCTCTTCGAACACCGCCAGTAACACCGCCTGCTCGACCGCAGCCGCCGCCGTGTTCGCCGCCGCTTCCTGCCGTCACCGTTCCCACCCAGCCGGCATCGGCATTGTGCGTCACCAGTGCCGCYGCCTGCTCCAGCACACTGTACTGCCAGCGCGACCAGCCAGCACCCGCCGTGAAAGAGGCACTCACCATAGTCCGAAGCTGCTCCCCGCCGCTCGTGACACCCRCTGACGAATACAAGCGGCCAGCCACCAACACCGCACCAAGGGGAACATCAGCACTGCACAGCTACAACACTGTCGCCGGTTTCACCGAGCCATGCCACCAGCGCGGCCAGTCGGTGCCGCTGGCCCATTAGTATTCCACCAGAGCAACTTACTACCCCACAGCCAGAGCCGCGAAACGATAGGTCCTTTCGGTTTAGTATCCTTCCAAATTTTGTTTTCATACCTTCACTACCATTTGTTTTTCCCAAGTTTCTTTATATAACACTTCACCCCCTGTTTCCCCCCTGCCTCTATTCCCTTATTACCTTTCCCCTTTCCTAAATAAATAACAAATCAAGCAAGTACCGCCTGCAGGCAATGTCAGCTCAAGTCGACAAACTAACTTGTGTCTCCTCCAGGCAATTTAAACCCGAAGCCTTTAACCCCTCTTGTCTCTTCCCTCATGTGTTTCCCTATCTCATAATCCCTTTATCTATCGTATACCGCATACCTATGTTATGTTTTTGTTAAGAAGAGGGGGAGTAGGGGAACGGAGAGTTAAGGGAAAACTGTTTTATAATTTATTAACAATTTTGTTTTATGAGCCCACAGAAAAGCCTAGCCCAACACACACACATGGCCAGAATGAACTATCTCTACTTCCTTCGAGTCTACTGAGTCTGCTAGACCACCAGAGCAGCCAACAACATCGTGTAAATTGTCCCGTTTGAGTCACCTCAGCCAGAAGCTTATGTCTGAATTGAAAGTGACCTGTCATCACACGATCAAAGCATCCATATGACAATAATTAAAGAGCTGAAGACCAAAGAAAGAATGGACTAGCTTAGTGGACTTTTGGTACAGCTGGGGCTGGGAGGCTGGGTAACATCATCGTTTAAAAGTGGACTATAAAATATTCTGATAATTTTTATTGTGGAAAAGGCCTTCTTTTTTCTAAACAAAGAAGAGTGAGTTGTAGTGGTAGCTGAACCTGCAGCAGAGTGCTGCAGTGTTTGGGCCAGCTGCAGGAGTGACCAAGCAGCCTGTTATTCCTTGTTCCCTTATAAGGTTCAGTTCTAAAGTGTTCCGCCTTACTCAGCATCCCATTTATTCCTGTATCCCACTCCTCCCCTCGTTTACCCCTATTGGTTGAAGTTGTATTACCCTAYCTTCTCTCTGCCCCCTGACCCTCAAACCATTGGTCCCTGTTGTCTCTCCACCCCCACTGCCCCTGGGATAAAACCGTGACCCCTCCATTGTTCTGGGTTCTCTCCTTCCCTGACGATTCATGAAATAAATTTATTTCATGGAACACAGGAGGAGAACTCCTCCGACTCTTTGCCTCAACTAAGTACACGTTTGTGTGTGTGTGAGCACCGCCAAACGCGTCACGGCACCGCCGGACAAACGCCACGCTTTCAGGAAGACTGCAAGGGACCCTAAAACCCATCCAAGAGGATTATTGTTATTATAATATTTTATTTATAACAACATGTAACTACATTTCTGATAAAGTTCCTGTCTTGGTTGGTTTTTCGGGTTTGTTTTTTTTTATTTGTTGGTTTGGGTTTTTTGCTTGTTTGCTAGTTTTGTTTTTTTTGTTTGGTTGATTTTTTCACTGCAGAAAAAGGTGAGACTTTGACTATGGTACCCAGAAGTAACTAGCTGAATTTGCAAGGCAGATGACTTCAGCTGAATTGAATTCTGGGTCTCTGGCTACATTGTTTTAAATTACAGATTCACGTGGGGGTTTGCAGAAATTTCTACCTTTATGCAAGAGTGAGGTAAATTTAGAGGGCAAAAGTATTTTGTTGTAATAGCAAAACAAATTTTTTTTTTTCAGGAAAATAGTTGTCTTTCTAATACAAATTTGTAGTTGCTAACTTTTTGCATATGGTAGTAAATTACAGAGAATTGAAAATCCAGAATATAGTCTCAATTTAATCTTCAACARCATAAAAAGATCCTGAACAGTTCACCCCTGCCTTCAATCCCATCCCTACCCTTCCCCCATCTTTCATTTCAAGAGGTATATAGGTAAATAATTGGTGCAATTAAAATTCTTGAGAACTAGTACACTGTTTCCAGTTGTGCTACAGTGCCGAGAATTTTAGGACGGTTCTCCAGCAATGAGAATGAGCCTAGAATATGTTGCATGTCAGTGGATATAGACACTGTCACCAGTGTCTATATCCAATGTCACGCATGTGACTTTGTCGTTGTGAATCAGCAGCCATTTGTCTTCCAACAAATCTTAGAAAAATGGTTCCTACCCCCATAAAAAGGGATTGTGGGTTTTTTAACCAACTCTTTTCTGTAATTTTGAGGACAAAGGTGCTATGAAAGTTTGGAGCCAAAGAATCCTAATAACTTTAGTGAATTATCTGAATAGCTAGGTCTTTATTATATATTCAGACTAAAAGCAAATCCATGTATTACTGGGAAGTCTAAAAGGTCATAATTTTCAGAAATCGCAAAACCTGAGAACATCTATTGTGCAAAGGGGGGAAGGGAAGGAAAAAGATAAAAAGGTGACACATCATTCATTATGACACCAATTGCAAATGCAAAGCAAAGTTCTTGCAAAGCACTTCCAGATGAAAGTTTACAGTGTAGGACAGATTGCTTCTTAATTGCCCCTTCTTGAAATACTGGATTTAATTTGTGCTACTTGCCTTAGGAATCCAGCAGCAGATATTTTCAAGCATCTAGAAAATATTAAGACACTAAGAAAGTTTTGAGATGATATCTTAATGTTCTCAAAAACTACACATACTGGCTTTTTGATTTGTGCATGACACAGTGATGGAAGTTTCATATCTGAAAGTCTTTGTCTGTTCTTGAAAATAATTATCCCCTAAATTTTTGTCCTTATGGAAACTGCATAGACTTCCATTTTTGAAAAGATTTGATTTAATTTATACATTGAGTTAATTTATTTTCAAATGCTGGGACAGTTGAACTGGAGTCAAAATACAATAACTCATTTGTATATACATCTGTGGAATTTATAACAAACATTGCATTTGCAGGAGAATTTTCAAAAAAGATTTTTTAACAGTAGTGTCCCTTAAAACCCCAAGTGGTATAATTGGGGAGGATCTAATTCAGGTAGATCAAAACTTGATTCTTAGTGCTGTCACTTACGTATCCAATTGATAGAAGATGTAAATGACACTTATTATGGGAAATTAGATCAAATGAGATAGAATTAGCATTATAGATCTCATAGAAAACCTAGTTTTTATTCCAGGGATTTCATAAACCAAACTCAATAAGTGCTTTACAGTCCAAAATGTTCTTCAGGTATTTTCTCCTTTAGTATTGATGTGCTATATTTAGCAAAGTGTCAATTTTAACTATTCAATAGGAAGAAATTACTATGGACAGCTCTTGCTGACTAATTGTGTTTTCAGGAATAGTAAAAAGATGAAATGAAATAAAATTAAATGAATGATGAAATAGATCTTTTCAGTTCCAAGAAGAGTTGATAATGCCTGTTATGGGTATGTTATACTCAAAAAACTATTACAGCCGAAAAAATGCCTAATGTTACATACAAAGCCAGGAATTTATTTTTAACCTAATAATAATCTTAACAGTCTAATTAAAACAGAACCAACTGACTAGTCTAGCTACAGTACTATTAAGTCATATTCCAAATTCATACTGTAAAGCTTTACTAGTGATGCCATTGAGATTGTTATTCAACACTTAACTAATAACTTCCTTTTTCTTTGGTGTTATGCTCACTGTTCACATCTCTTGGGTCACAGAGTTGATTGCACTTATCTCCATCAAGCAGAGAAGTCGTGGCAGGCCATCAGTATCCAGGGTTATTTCCAAATAAGGCATCAGTTTAGGTGTGTGTACAGGATTCTGCTGGCATTCAGCTGGGACTATTTTTATGTGCTTTCTTATCACAGTCTGCTTCTTTCACTGATTCTCAGCTGAAGTTTGAAAGTTGGCACCATAGCCTCCCTCAACTTCATTGGCCATAAGGGGCTACTGCTCTTTAGGCACTTCACAAGAGTGAATAACCTGGTGTGTCAGATCTTTACAGTAAAGTCTGTTCACAGTGGGTAACTAAAGTTATGAATCAATCATTAGACCAACGGGAGATAAAAGCAGCTCAGGCCAATGTAAGTCCAGAAAAATCCTGAGAGGTGCACAAACCGGTCAACACAAAATCTGTAGCCTTTTACTAGTTGTAGAAAAAGTCATATTTACCAGCCCACTGGTAGGGAAAATATGGCAATAATGGTCAGGCGAAGCTCACTAAGAAAAACCAAATTGCTTTTGTAGATTATGCAATGACAATTTGACTGTTCACTCATTACAATTTGAAAGGAGGAAAATAATTGAAGAGGGCCTAGGATGCAACAAAAAAATGGAAGAATTGGAATAAGAGAATTTTGAGGTCACAAAGTAAGGCAAAAATGTATTATGGCAGTAAAAGCACTCTGTAGGTGGGAAAATATTGGCAAAAAAATCCGCAAACCCAAACAAAAACCTACACAAGCTCACACTTTCAAAAATTACCATGAGTGGAATGTCAATTTTTTTTTGCTTTACAAGTATTGAGATGAATTTTCTCTGAACATATGGATCACTGTGCAAGAAACGTAGGTGTGGGATTTGTTTTGGAAATTGTCACGCCGAAGAGCCTAATCCGAGATGCATCTTGCAGTGCCACAAGTAGTGGAAGTTTCTCGCCCATCGGAACGGGAAGGACGGGTGACGATGTCACACTAGATGGCGGTGTTGTTCATTGGAGCGTGCTGCCTTCAAGCTTTGGGAACGGCTTCAAGTGTGGGAACGGCTTCTCCGGGGATACGTCTGATTCCTGCTAAGCGATAACTTATCACTGTGTGCACGGCTGAAGTGAAGCAATGCACATCTGCAAAAAGAAAAGACTGGACTCGATATGATAAATCAGGAATTTCTACGTAGACTGGATATGAATTTGGAAGGTAGGATACTGTTGAATGCCTTTCATGTTTGATATGTCCAATGAAAATGTAAATTATATCAGAAAATCACATATTAATTGCATGTAGAATTGGATGCAAGTTCACAGTGAACAAAAAAAGGTTTTTTAATTCTACATACAGACCTAAAGGAATTATTCTAATATTTAGGACATAGAACAACATATTTCTTATCATAGAATGGCTTGGGTTGAAAGAGGCCTTAAAGATCGTCTACTTCTAACCCACCTGCCTTGGGCAGGGATATTTTCTACTAGACCAGGTTGCTCAGAGCTCCATCCAACCTGTCCTTGATATGTTGTTAAGAATTCTCATTTTTAGAACATGATTTTCTATGGAAATGACACATTCCAGGCAAAATGGGTTGGTGAAGACTGGGGAAAAAAGAAAAGGGAAAAAAAATAATTGAAAAAACAACAACTTGCTGTTCTTAAACAACTTCAATTGCACATGCATCAGTCATGCAGGCAAACTCTTGTGAAATTCATAGAGTAATGTAAAAAGTAAAATGTCAGTTGCAGGAAAAGCCCCATTGCATATATTTCATTGAAATTCCTTTCAGTGATGACAGTTACTAAATTTTAACAAATCTAAAAGCACAAAAGAGTGCCACATGAATTTGAAGATGGAGAGAAGTCAATCCAGCACTCAGTTCCTTCAGTAAAACTCTCCAGAGAAGTAGAGAAGATGCTGAGACAGAGTCTACACAGACTTTGACTGCATTGTTGCTGACCTGGCTGCAGCCAATTACGTCATATAACCTTACACAAGAAAGATGGAATCTGATTTTTTAAGACCTAAAAATCCCCAAACAAAATGCATCTTAACAAAATCTAAAAGCATAATTCTAGAAACACCAGTTAAAATATAGCCTAGCTATGGGGACAGGAAAGCTAGATTTGGTTTTGACTTTCAGGTTTCCCCATCCTGAAACGTCCAAGTTCTGCTTTTTTGCAAGGCTACATCAGCTTTGATAGCAATGAAGAGCTTTGAACATTTCACTCATGACAGCATGATCTGGGTCAAGAAAGCAGTAATCCCTCACTGAGCTTTCCTGAAAAGCCGAATCCAGCAGAACTCTTGACTGAAGGTTTGTAAGAAAAACCACAGACAGTGCAATGACTGGAGTAACAGAAACAGTTGAATTTTAACAGTGTACTATTTATGTGTAGTGCCTAGAAACCCAATAGCAGTGATTCAGGACTTTGCATGAAGCCTAGAAAGGCAGAGGAGTACCAGTTGAATGTAGGCTACCCCCAATTCGTTGATGTGGAGAGAGCTATAGGAAAGGTAGGCAGTGTCCTAAAATACAGTATTTTTGGTATTGCCAACAGATATATGTAAATACTAATGCCATTGCACAAGGTATTAATGAAATGTCATGTCAAAATCTCCATTTATTTCTAATCTATACTTTCAATATAGAAAAGTTCAAAACTGCTAGAATAATCATTCAGGTTGCAAGAGACCTTTAAAACCATTGAATCCAACCATAAGCAGGCTCACTGAGGTGTGTTTGTGAGCTCTTTTCTTCCCAGAAAAGATCTCCCTCACTGCTTTATTCAGTAGGTGTTAAGAAAGAATGGTAAGCAGGAGCAACTGGAAAGATCCTGCTAGTGGCATCTTGCCTGAGACTGTGACAAAATTTGCTGACAAATTCAGAGACAATTTGGCACCGTGTGCTGAGTAAGCCAGTGGATCCCACTGGGTCCTTGTGGGGTTCCAGGATAAAGGCATTTACTTCAGAATGTCGCACAATGTGTCTTCTCAGCATAAAAATGTGATATGGCATAGAGCCACATACTGCTCCAATTCAGGTAATAGCAAGAGAGAATATTATGCAGAAAAAGAAAATCTTTCAGATTTTGTAAAACAAAGGAATGCTAACAGTGAGAACAGTGCCACTATTGTGACTGAGGCTTCCAGTAAGCTGAYTGAAGTTTTTTTGTCCTAGTCACACTGAATTTTTACTGGAATCTGACAGTATAAGTGTAACAAACTGAAGAAGTCCCATTATTTTCTGCTTGCAGGGCCTTGTTTGCATGTTTTTCCTGTTAAGAGAAAAGCCACAATAGTTACTTTGTGCAGCAGAGGAGTAATTCTTAGAAACTCCAGCATTTGCTGATAATCTGCAAGAGTGTGGAAACCAAATGGCAGCTATAGCAGTGAAATAGTGCAGAGCTCACTCAGCCTTTTTTTGCATTGTCACTTATATTGCTTAAATAGGGAAAACAAACTAAACTAGTTTCCTGGTATGTCATTGTTTCTCCCAGTACTTTTTCATTCAGTGTTTTAGACCTTATGGATCAGAAATGGTCAGGACTTGCTTAATCTGCCTTGAGATCAGCCACAGTACCTATGTCTTGTAAACAGAAGAAAATATTTGCTTAGTTTATGCTTATAGTAGCAGCATGGGGACATGTGTTGATTAGAATTTGTACATATTTTCTTTGAAAAGTTAATTTGTGACAGGGTTGCTGAGGCACAAGATATCATGGTGCTTAATACACTTATCTTTTCTCACAAAACTTTCATTCGCTTGCTGTGAATTCCACTGGGTTCCTGATCAGTTTATGTTTTAGACCTACAAAACATATAAAATGACTGAGTAGAAAATTTAGGTGCATAAAAACTGTGCTTACCTGCCTCCAGAATGTSGGCCCCTAAATTCTCCTGTGCACTTCAGCTTCCTCCGACATATTTTCTGGAAGCCAAAGTGTCTGTTTCTGAGCATATCAAGACCTGACTATATTCCAACAATGCTAAGCAATGTGAGGATTTATTTCAGACCTATGTCAGCAGAGAGTAGGCTCTTTCTGTCAGACAAATAGTGGGGTCTAATTCTGCAGGGTCTTCTTACCCTGTGCTTGATGCCATTCTAACATAAGGAATCTGATCAAATTAAAATCCAATCTAATAAAAATCCATCTGCAATATTTAATACACATAAATCTAAAAGCCTGGTAATGGCCACCTAATTTATTTATGTTGGAATGGGTAAAACAAGAAAGCCCATTCAGTTTGATGAGTTCTATCAAGCTTCTTCCTGAGATACCAACTGTCTCCATGCCGTGTCAGAGGAACTAGGGCTTTAATCTGTGGGTGTGAATGCCACTCCTACTCCAATGTTCAGGATAAATTCTGCTTCAGTTCAGTCCTCCATCATCTTTGTTTCTTCACAGAAATGCTCAAATTATATTAAGCACATGTAAACATTGAGATGACAGTTAAGTCTGGTGACAAATTTTGCCCTTCAGCAGTCTAGGACATGCAGTTGTATGTTTCAATTCATTGGAGACAACATGGACATCCCCACGTCATGTCTACTTGAGATGAAACCGTTGTGTTTCTTCTCTGTCATGAATCTGTGAATCTSTAGGGTGTGGGTCTGTGGCACTCTTCTCGAGTTACAGTAGACTTGTTTCATTCTCCACAAATTTTGGATATTCAGCACTTTCAGAAACAGTAAGTTGAAACCGAGTCTGATTTATCCTACTGGAAGACAAGAACAACTTCACTAAAATCAATTAAATCACACTAAGCAGCCAATGAAATCCAAGTGGAATACTGTATAATATTTGGTAATAGGCAAAAACTCACCTTCTTCGTGATTCTTAAAGCAGACTGAGTACTATAGCAGCAAAATAAACTTTTATTTTCTTGGATTTTTCTGTATTTTATGTTTTCCTCTCAGGTCTGTTCAGGATCTGAATTTGCCAGTGGAGTGTGCCAAGGGTGTTTTCCTGTCCTAGTTATCAAACAGCTGAAGGGCACGAAAATCTATCTTGGTTTAAATGCACTTGAAAAACAGATTAAATAAAGGTAAATTATTCTCCAGCTCTCTTCTGTGATCCAAAATGCTCAGACTTCTTTACAGATATAAATCATATGTCCACACTCTWCTGTCAACATTGTCTTATGAACATCGGTAAGGAAAGAAAGGTGTTTTAAGGTTTTTGTTCTTCCCAAATGCTGCCTCTGTTTATCTACTGATAYAACAATATCTTTCAAACAGCCAGAATGAAAACAAATTCTATTTTTCCTATCAAATACTTTGCTTTGAGTATTTTATACACAATGCCAAAGGAATCCCTGTGAGAATTGCTGACAAAAATTTCCTGATAGAGGGACCTTTCTTGAACTGAAAACTATCAACATCTCACTCAAGAGAAAGGGAGTTCATAGAACTTTGAACTAAATGACTCCATTAAACTTTAAGGAACAAGGCAAAATGCATTATTTCTACCCACACGAAGAGCATCACTTAATATTTAAAAATCTCTAAAACAAACATTCTGGGTGGAATCAATGTTTATAAGAAGACAGAGGATAAACTAATTGCACAAAATGTTGGTACAGAGAACTCTGAGAAGGGAAACCTCCAAGAAGCAGTTTAAAGCATGGTTTAAAATTATAAAGGAAAATTAAATGCACTTAATTAATAGCATTCTATGGTAATTATCTAGTCATCTATGATATCCTTAACACTGTGTGTATTTTAAAAAGCCAGAAGGATTACAGTATTTAAAACCAATAATACTTGATACCATTTTGAATTAGAAGGCAAAATGTCCATAGAAAGGCATATAGTCAATCTTCTCCWTTTGACTTCCTCCTGCACCATGGACACTCTAAATTAATGGTTTGAGTGTAGCTGAAATTTTAAAATATTTCACTATTTTCCTAGTTTACTTTGTTAAGAAATTTTTTGTGACTACCACTAATCACAACATCAATATAATCCTCCTAATTCACTGTCTGGTGCTAGAGTATGTTGATGTAAATATACTTTGTAACTCAATGGATAGTGAAAGGGAATTACCATATTATAGGTAAAATGTAATTGGACTCTGTGAAATCCTTACTTTAGGTATTAAAAAGATGTCGTACTCTGATGAAATTAAGTTTTATTTTATTTAAAGGAAAGACTTCACAGTTGTTCTGGTCAGTGCAAAAAGGAAAAATATGSTCGTTCCACAAGCTAACTGGTTCTCAGTTCTAATATTTTGAACACTAATAGAAATCTGCGGGTCATAATTAAAGAGAGAGTGGGAATACAATGCCCTCATCTCCTCAAAAGTTTGTCATTCAAATGCAAGCGTATTTGGAGGAGCAACGGAGAAATTTAATTCTGTAATTTTAATATTACTAAATTATTGTCTGTCTGTGAGGTGTGTAGATCATGGTCAATCTCAGTGAATGAAAATCTAGAGTCAGTAACTGAATCCCTAAATAAAATAGGGTTTAGGAGATCTTAAGTTTTCTAGTCAAAAATTGGGAAAAAATAGCAGTATTATGCTATTAACAAAAGCCTTAACAATCAATCACATTTGTTGAACTGAGAATATTCAATCCTTGGCACCTGTGAAATGTTTAAGAAATGAGAAAAATACTCTGTGGAACACCAGATAGTGTACTGGACATTCTAACATAYGCGTGATGACCAAACAAGCCCTTCATTTTTTAAGGTAAGACTCATCAGATATTTAGGTTTTCTTGAAGAAAGGCTTCATTTATGCACAAAAATTTCTGKTTTTTTCTCCATTATGGCAAGTAGTTAACTAGCAGTCCATCCTCTCCTAGGAGGCCTTACCTCTACCCCTACACTATCACAGCTTTACTGCATCTTATGCACAATTAGTCAGTAAACAGAACAAGCATGAAAAATGGGGACACAAAATCATTTCTGCTATCAGCACATAGGAAGATGACACATGGAGTAACATTTCTGTTACAGAACAACAGGTTAAGGATGCCAAAACCAGTATTAAAAGTGATAATGAAAAATAAAATTATCATGAAAATGTAAAGCAACATTTTAACTACTATGAGCGAAGTTCCTCATCCCTAGACAGCACTGCCCTGGCATTGACTGGAATTCTGCTAGACTCCGTGTTTTGGGCAGTTGTGTGTGATGTATGGTTCGAAATCTGGAAGCAAGGCTTGTCTTCACCACTTTCTGAGCCCAAAACCACTGAAGATGCCTGTGCTAAACTGAAGCTAATGCTCCTCCTGCTTGCTCCCAGCCGCAGTCAAAATCCATTGAACATCTGCTACTCTATCTCCCTGCAATGGTTGGCACACACAGCATGTGAAATAGCAGGAGGTAAACATAAGATGAAAGTATTGGAAAGCTTCTTGCTTTTGTGCCCTGCTACACAGATCTTGAATGATCTGGTGATGTCTCTCTTTCATGGCTTTCCTCCTTAGTACACACAAAGTGCTGCTGCTAGGGGATACAAAAGACTAGCTCTAYAAAGATACCCATTCTCCTACAGGGTAAACAAAGAGATGCAGAAAAATTAGGCAAACACCTCCCTTTAGTGAAGTGGATGAAAGGTGTCCTATTTGGGTTTTAAAAACAGTCAGAAGTACAAAAATTTCTCTTTATCACAAGACTGRGGTTATCCAAGAGCTTAAAAAAATAGAGCTTAAAAACCAATGCAAAGTAAAAGCAGTATTTTCTGGAAATTTAATATGATTTGATAGGAAAGTGATTAATCATTTCAGGCAAAATTGATTTGAGCATCAAATACAACTCAAAAGGTCAGGCTGATCTAGTGGGAAAGAGGCTCACTAATGTAGCAGTGCTAAATGTTGCATTTGAGCTTACAGGGTAAAAGAGGATCAGATATTAATGCCAGTAGGATCCAGGGAAATTATTGTCCCTCTGTACTTGGCAGTGGTGAGGCCTCAACTTGAATCCTGTGTCCGGTTTTTGGCCCCTCACTTCAAGAGAGACATGAAGGTGCTGGAGCATGTCAAGCACTGGAGCTAATGGAAGGTCTAGATAATAAGTCCTATGAGAAGCAGCTGAGGGAGCTGGGGGTGTTTGTCTGGAGAAAAGGAGGCTCAGGGATGACTTTATGGCCCTCTACRACTGCCTGAAAGGAGGCTGTAGCAAGGTGGGGGTCCGTCTCTTCTCCCAGGCAACCAGTGACAGGACAAGATGAAACAGCCACAAGCTGTACYAGGGGAGATTCAGGCTGGACATCAGGAAGAATTGCTTCACTGGAAGGGTGGTTAAGCRTTGGAATGGGCTGCCCATGAATGTGGTGGAGTCACCATCCCTGGAAGTGTTCAAGAAACAACTGAGTATGGCCCTCAGTGCTATGTTATAGTTGACAAGGTGGTGTTCAGTCAAAGGTTGGACTTGATCTTGAATGTCTTTTCCAAACTTACTGATTCTRTGGTTCTAAGATAGCAGGAATGCCACCCTAGATGTCCATTCAACTGTAAGTACAAAGGACCCAGAAGCCACCAAGCAGTGGAGGAGAGAATATGGAGGTCCAGCCTGAACAGCAGTAAATTATGTTGTTCTGCGCTCAAAGTACTGGAAAAACGTTTATTTGGAAAGAGCATCCAAGTATGGTTTACAAGTGTATCTCCTTACTTAATCTCTACAGCAAACAKAGAGAAAATGGCAATTTATTTACAATTTTAATTAAGACACTTCAAAGCTATTTTGCTATAACTTGGAGACTTAGCTCCTCTTCTCATTTATGCAAAAATTTTTCCTTATGCAATCTTCAATATAAATATACTGTTGCTTCTACTACTTCACAGTATTGGCTTCATTGTTAACAATGATTTGGCATAGATCTACTGGGACTGGGGTCAGTGAGGGGAAGGGAATCTACTTGTGGAAGATTCCAGGAAGTTACTGGGACATGGTGGATTGTGGTTGGCTTTTTCCTTGAATCTCATACAGGTGGAGTAGTGAAAAATATTATCAGGCAAATACATTTTTTTGCCATAGGTTTAATGGCATTTAATTAAAAGGAAAGCATATACCTAAGTTTTCATAACTAGACAAAAATATAAAAAGCAGCATTGCAAAATGAGAGAACTATTGTCCATCCTTGTGTAAAGGACACACAGCCTCAAGAAGATTAAAAATAAGAACATTAACATCATGACTAATAACAAGAAGCTATTTTTTCATCTATTAGATTAAAATAAGAACAAGTTTAATATTAATAAGMTGGAAGAAGCAATTTTTCATGCATTAGTTCTAAATAGAAAAAAGCAATTTCAGTATCTTTCAGTCTTTTATCAGTAACTGAATTTGTCATACTTTGTGAAAGATAGCTCACTGAAGGCAGTTTAAAATCATTTTAAAAGTAGTGGCACACCAAAAGGGCATTTAACCCATTAAGAGGTGACAGACAAGATAGATTCAAGTGAAATATATATTTTTAACTCCTGTTTATGAAGTTTTATAAAGCCAATGTCAATAGMTTTGTGACACATAGCCTTATTAGTACTTTCTCTGAAAATTTCTTTCTAGGTTACTATTTAAACAAAACAAAACAAACACGTCTTCTCCTCTCCCCCTAAAAAACCAACATCTCCTCAAAAAAAAAAAATAAAAAAAGAAAACCAAACAAAACCACTCCAATACAAAACTCCTTGAACAATCTGGAAGTTGAAATACCTGTGCTGAGGAATGTAAACATATCTTAGATRATGATCTCTTAACTCTTAGATTACAGACCCATCATAATCCCTTCCTGAATATAACAAAATAGTAGTTCACTACACTGTCTTTGTTGCTTTTACTGTGTTCTGCCTAATGTGATACTTACCGAGTATGAAATAACTCCTAACAGCARCATAAGTAAGATTTTCACTTTTCTTCCAAATTAAATTATTGTGGTAACATGAAACACTGTAAGTGCTCATTTTTATTTTTTTTAAATTCCAGTATTACATATAATGGACTGATAATGAATGAAAGTAAGAGTCTGATACCCTTTGACTGGATTCTTTTAGACATTCCACATTAAGAGGGTTTAAAAACTTATATCAAATTTACTTGATATAATTGTTGCATGGCATTTAGATTTAGTAGAGTATTACAGCAGGTCACTGTAGAGACTCATAACAGAAGMACAATGTAGCTATTGCAATATGCAGTTGAGTCACCATGCAGACACAATTCCCATATTCTCATCATGATGGTGCTGGGTGTGTTCAGTCACCAAAAAGGAGTACAAGGTTGAACCAGGTCAAGGCCATTGCTCTCTTCAAAGTTCATTTTAGTAGCTGGCCACTTTTCACACTTAACCTGAGGTTGAGCCACACAAACCCTTTCTCCCCCCACGCTGCTCTGGCTAGCTCAGAACAACAGTACTCTGCACTAACTRTCTCAGGGAAAGCTGTTCATACAGCTCACAGTGAGGTGACTCACTGGTACAGTTGTGTATCTAAACCAAAGTTTACTCTCCAGTCCTCCTAAAAATGCAGCTTTCTTTAGATGAATTGGTCATTCTTGACATTCTTCCCTGAGCTCATTATTTTTGCGCTTCTCCTCCAAGTCTTCCCCCATGGTGGGGAGGTCGGTCACCGTGAAACACTGTCAGTGTGGTGCAAGTGCAAAGGTTCTCAACTGCTGGACTCCATCTCACATCTCTCTAATTAGTGTATGCAGCTACAGAATGACTTTTTGCTCTCACCTCATATGTTCTATCTTGTTTTCTGCATTTGGCTGAAATTATGATTTTTAGATGCAAAGTTAGGCCTATACTTTTCCTCATTCAACAACAGTATACAGAAAAAAATTAATTCATACTTATGGATCATTACAGCTGAATAATGTTTAAATATGTCTTTTTAAAATTCCTATATGTTCTGCATTTTTGTGGCTAACCTCAAAACAAAGGTTTTCAGTTGGTTTCTTTAGGAACTGCTTAAGATGAAGACCAAAATGCAAAGGACAAATTGAGGAGAGGTGAACAGGTTTTTCTCCATATTAAAGTGTTTCCTTTGAAGAGATGAGTCTAGTTATGAAATGAGCASTTCTATCTCCAATTGATTAGCAAGTTAAACAGATCTTTTTATTCCACTACTGAACCGTACTRTAAATGCCCAGGACAGTTTTACCTGAAAAGCTGAAACCAAGGATACTCTTAAGTCACTATGTTCACATTTGGACACACATTCAGAGTGGTAAGAGATCTTATCTACAATGGTTTTCTCAAGTCCTTCTTCCCTCTGCTATAGCTATTTTTCAGGTATTTCTAAAGGAGCACTTACCTCTGCATATTTCATCCTGTGCAAGTTCTATTTTCAGCTTGGGGTTTCCTGGAATCCAAGAAATGTGTTCCAGATTTCAAAATGAGAATGTTTTTGTTTAAAATTAGATGTTCAGAGCTAAGGGTTTCAAGTGACAAAACATACTGGTTTTTGAGTTTTGCTTAGGCCATACTTCAGGCCAACTGTAATACTTGCAGGTTTACATTAAACTCAATCAGAAACTTAAACAGCTGAAACAAATTAAATCTGCTATTGTTTCCATCCCCAAGTCATAAYGATAGAATCACAAGACAATTGAGGTTTGAAGGGCCCTTAGCAGGTCTCTAGTGCAACACCCTGCTCAAAGCCAGTTCCACTAGAGTTCAGATGGGCATAATCCAGACAGGTGTTAAAAAACTCCAGGGATGGAGACTGCATAGTCTCTCTGAGCAACCGGCTCCTATGCTTGACTTTCATCACAGCTTTTCCTTATATCCAGTCTGAAACTCTTGATTTAATTTATGCTCTTGTGTCTTGTACTCCTGCTACGCACAGCTGTGAAGAATCTAGCTCTGTTTCTTTTACAAGCTGCCACGGGAGCTAGCAGGCTGCTCTTAGGCCTCCCTGAAGATGTCTTCTCTCTGGATTGAAAAATYCCCTTTACATCAGCTCTCCTCATAGAGCTGCTAGCAAAAAATGGAAACTAAGGTTCCAGCACTTCCCCTCATTTAGATTAAAGCTTTCAGTCAGGCCATCTGTATTTGAGAAAGCTGAACTTCAACAGTAACAGCTATGAAAGCAGCCATGGTGATCAAACATTTGTTTAACTTCACTGGGAAAAAAAAAAAAGGGTGAGAAGTTGTGACCACTGTTTACACATGCAGTCTGGATAATATTGTCAAAAAAGAASTAGAATTATTGAAGGAAAATAATAGAAATCATGTCACTCAACCTGCTGGTCACGCCTCTTTTGATACAGCCCAGGATTCAGTAGGATTTCTGGGTTGCAAGCACACACTGCTGAGTCATATTGAGCTTTTCATCCACAAACACTGCCAAGTCTTTCTCCCCAAGACTGGCCTCCATCCATTCTCCACTCAGCCTGTACTTGTGGTTTAGATGTGTTAATAGATGAGCTTTTCTTTGTAGCAGCGAAAGGAAACTTTTCCAGTTACTTAAGCTTTTCTAAAAATTTTTCTTTCCATACTGTATATTATTTTACACATATATAAGTACATCTATTTTCATACATATATATAAAATAATAGATGCTTTGAATAAAGTCAGTGTTACTTGCCACTGCAGTGTGGCTACATTGGATGATACACCAAAGTCAGGACTGTTTAAAATTTATGGGGTTTATTCTCCTTTTGTCAAGCATTTTCTACATACAGAACATTCATGTGGTATAAATTACAGAACAAAAAATGCATGAGACAGACTACTGCAATTAAGTGAGTAACAGTTTACATAATTCTTGTTTGTTCACAATGGAGAAGAGTTCTTAAAAAGGAAAACAGATTCAGTAACTAGAAATGTAAGCAAACTTTTATCTCATTTAAATCTACTTACCGGGAGGTTTGCTCAAGCTAAAGAGAGATCTACTGTACCACACAGGTCAGGATGCTCAATGCACACAAGATTACAACGCTAGAAAATTCCAGTTTTCTAAGCAATTTTACACAATCTAAATTGCAGTAAAACTTTGTTTAAAAAAAGATTTTTTTTTTCTGATTGCCTTCAGTAAATGGAGGTCAGTTTAAGAGCTTATAAGCATTCTTTAGCAAAAACATAATAAAAATAAAAATACTTCCAAACTTCTAAGTCGTTGCTCTGAGTCTGGATAGCTGTTTACTGCTGGCTTTCTATTGACTTGTTATTCTGCTTCTGGGAATCTTATTTTTCCCATTTACATGTTTAACCAGTGTAATCTTAGAATTCTAAGTAAACAAACYAGAAAAAATACAAAGTTTTTGTTGTTTAGTTATTTTGTGGTTTTGCCCTAATCGAATTGAATGCATGGACTAGAAAACCTGTTGAGCTAACCAAATGGTTTAACAAATATGGATCAATGGTACAATGAATAAGCAATGTTATCTASTGGTCATAGACTTCAGTTCTTTGCATTTTCATTTTCTTTATTTTTAATTAACAGTTTCCTCAATGATATAAGTCAAGCTTTGTGATGCCAGGTTTTTAGAATGTGCTATACTCTGAAAGAATGTGTAATATTTCTCTCCAGTAGACCTGAAACTCCTTGCTGATGCCACCCTGTGACAGCTGAAAAAGCAAACATCTATTTTTTTACTAAAAAAAAGTTAAGCTTCCGCAAGCAGCTCTCTCAACTAAGACACCATAAAAATAAACTCCAAAATGCAGTGATCAGAAAACACTGCAAATATAATTTCTCTCTTTTTTGTTTTCCTCTCCATGTATGTTGCACAACTTGACACTAGGAATCTGATACCAAACTTTCTTTCCAATGACAAGCAATCCTGTAGCCACAGTGGGAATAAATTTTATAGTTTCTATGTTTATCTTTCTTGTGAGGCTTTCGCTTCAAGGCACAAAAAGATTTAACAGTGGACTGGACAGGACATAACATTTCAGCTTAAGGAGTCAAAGGTTGTTGTACAACAGCTCTTGTTTTGTGTCTGAAGCAAAACAAACCAAAATTTGAATCTTAAGTCTTCCATTTATAAATGCAAATTATCATATTAAAGTCCCTGAAGCTTTTTTGGTTTGGTTTTTTTTCCTACTTCCTTTAAAATAATTTATTATACTTATCATCAATTTCAATATTTAGTAATTCCAGTCAAACAACACAATCTCAGTTGATAATAAGGAGTAACATTATCAAATAGCCATTGTTTTAGTAACTTTTATGTGGAAGTCGATTCAAATTGTGTTCACATCAAAGAAATAACAGGTATAGAAGGGTCTAACATTTTTAAATTAAAATTCTGTAAATTTGAAGAATGGTGTAATTTAAGTGCAATGTACTGTAAAACTATTAATTCGGTATTTATCTAACAGATCCCTATGCTTCTCCAACCCAAATTACTGTGTTGCCTCTCTCAACTTCAGTGATTTCACAATTTAACTTATTGAGCCGTCCATCCAGGATAAACAGAGATTCCTTGGAAGGAGTCATGAGATACTGACCAAAAAGGCCACTGTCTGTTATAAGACGGTTCTTACTGTTCCAAGGCCATTCGCCTGCCTTGACGGGCTCCTTCAGACTCTTCACCATCTTAACCTTGCCAGAGGAGAGCTCCATGAAGAGGACATCAGTTTGTGTGCTGGAGCTGCAGTAGACATTGTATTGATGAGCTTCAGTGAAGGATGGCTGAAAAGCTACATCAGATATGTGCAAATTAGTGTGAATGTCAAATGCATCCTGTATCTCTCCCCTCACTGTTATGGACTGGATCCTCATGAGGCCTTTTGCATCATCAATGCTGACAAGGTAGTGTCCGTCTGGAGAGATATGTGGCGTGCCTGTTACGTCGGCATTGTATCCGATCACGGAATCAGTAACGCTATCCACGATGAGCTGCGGTAGGACAGCCCCCGTGGTGTCAGGCTTACAGCAGATAAAAAGATATCCTCCAAGATGTGTATAAGCCAGTGACTGAGGAATGCAGTTATAATCCTTTAAACTAATTGTCTTGATGTACGACATCGTTTCTAGATCAATTTTCTGGAGCATGGGATCGTCCTTATGAAGAATATATCCAAACCTGAAAGGAAAAGCACAAAACCGAAGAAAGTCAGAGCTGCTGTGTGCGTTATATGTGAATGGGAACAGACACCATAAGCAAAGGAGATGAGTTAATACGTGCAGCAGTGAATTGCCATATATCTTGGCTTCAGATGTTTCAGACATTAAGTAGTTTATAATATTTAATTTTAGTGTTCTTGTAATTTAGATTGCATCAAATAAAATGTCTAAAACCCATTTATCTGATTAATGGGAAAAGTTCTTTTTTCCTACTGACCTAAGGGAAAAGGTAAACATTACTCTCAGCATATCTATCTGCTTCTAACTTTTACAAAAGCCAGGAAGGAGAAAAAGATTAAATACCAATAGATAGTACGTCCCGCATATTTGAATTCACTTCATACAGCTCTTCGACTTTCTTGGGAACATCAGCTTAACCCAGCGCTCATTGTTATTCAGATAATTCTCTGAATCTTCCTTATTTTAATTCAATAGAAATGAATATCATAAAAGGATTTAGGTTTATGCCTCCTAATTATCCAAGCACCATATTTCTTACAATTTAAATGACCCTTTATGCTTTTCCATGCATCAAAGAACTTTCACTGAACATGAATAATATGGTTAAACTTTAAAATCCTAGAGCTGATTGTTTGTAACCTTTAAAATATAAACTATATGACTGTTCTTTAATGTTAATGTGCAAATTCTGATTGCACAATCATTTGACTATATATATGTATATGCAAAAAATATAATTCTAAATATTATGGAGTCATGTGGAAGCGTCGCTTATCTAAGTAGCTTTCACAGCACTTTTCCCAAACAGCTGTTTTCGTTTGGCATAGTTCTTGGCATTTTCCTCTGAATCTTTTATCCTAAGAATGAAGCTGCATGATGACATATATAATCTAAAAATACCTTTCACATCCTATTGATATAAAGCCCTATGACAACCAGGAAGTTCCAGCAGTTGAGTTGACTATAACACAAATTTTTCACACTGTACTTGCAACTCCAGTATATTTACTAATCAGTGAACCACCAAATTAACAAGCAAAAATGTTTCAGGACATTGTTCAGTCAGTCCCTCAATATAAGACAGGGCAAATTACATTTGCACTTTCTACTGAATTGATGTAAAAACATTTTTAATTTTAGCCCCACCTTCCAAAATCCTTTCATACTTCTTCAGTGTCATAAAAGCACAGAACTACAGAATTAGTACAAATTGAAGGGACCTCGAGATTTTATTTAGTTCAAATTCTGCCTGGAGAAGGGCCAGTGTGAATCAGACTGCTCACGATTACAACTTGCGCTGATTACGAGATAATTTTTGTCTTTGATTATTCAGCCACTTATAAATATATGAATTCAATCATCTTGGTTAGAAAAAGTGGGAGTGAGCTTTTTCGAAAGTTGTGTCTAGATAACTTGACAATTACTGTTACTTTTCTATTCATGAGGTCTGCTGTTTTGTCATAGAGAAAGATTAGGATCATCAGGCACAATTTGATTTTTAGGTTTTTTGGCCACATAATATGTTTTTCTTAACCTTTTTGGGTAGTCATAAAGTCATTGATTCCTTTATTAATTAGTCATTGCTTCCATTATTAATTAGTAAACATTTTTCAGTTATAAGAAACAGACTTGTGCTGTACTATGTCCAGAATCATCCTGTAACACAAAAGGTCGAATAGGTAACAACACTTACATTTCACATATCTTCATGTTAAATAACCAATGCCATACACATGAACGGTGGTAACAAAAGGACAATAGAATTGGCTTATTGATTGTATTTTACATAACAGCCTCCAGTGTAAAGCAACAATCACTGAACTATCCAGGATGTGATTACAGGTACTGAAAAGCTTAATTTTCAGCAATTGTAATATTATTTAATCTACTTGAATGTAAGTACACAGTGGAGAGATTTTTTGCTTCAACTACTTTGGATCTCAGTTTCAGTAGCAAACACACATTTGCAAGCTGACTTTGGGCTTGAAAACATTATTTTTCTCTTTCAGTATACCAGTATATATTCATGGGAAAAATCAGGAAATATTTTTTTAAACTGAAAGAAAGGGCTCTCACACAGGTGTTTTTAGCTTACATAGGTACTAAACCACAGAGTTATATCCAGTGAAATTTTCAATACTGTGGTTTTGAAAATCCAGCAGACATCATCTACATGATTAAATATATAAATGTTTTTGAAAATTTGGCCTGTTGTTTTCAGCAACTCTATTAAACATAGTAATGAATTGTTTTCTGTAAAAAATCAGTCATTTAACATTTTAACATATTTGATACATTTTATATATGTGTTCATCACATTTCATGGTACCTTTATTTAACTCAGGAAAGACTTAAAATTTCACTGTATGTTTTGAGTTGCACTCTAGTTTCCATCCATTTGAGAGAAAACATAGGTAATCTTTTTTTTAAAAAAAATAGTAATCTTTTTTTAAAAAAAATCTCTATCACAAAACAATTTTTAAAATCTCAATAGATATATTTTAAACTGGTCAAACCCTAAATTAATTTTTTTCGTTTATCATATATCAACCGGACAAACAAGAAGAAGAAATATTTGTGCTACTTGATGATTTTATTTTTTTTTTTAAAGATTATGCCAGGTCATAAAAATGACATTTTTCTAAGGTAAAATACAAATGTAAAACAATTAGCATCAATTATCTAAATCAGCAAAGCTTACTTTCTGATTTAAATTGTGATTAAAATGAAGGGTTTAAATTAATTTGATTCAAAGAAATCTGCCTTGGTTATGATTATTTGATTAAGYATGTCCCTTAATGATCAATTTATGTGATATTTTTGCATTCAAATGTTATTGATTTCAAGAGGAATATATTTTACTAATCTTTGCTTCTCAAATACTATTCCCAGAATATATGTTTTCAAACCACAGGTACACTCAACTTATATTAACTTTGGTTGCATAAACCCCTTGATTACCAAATCTGAATATGTTCTCTAAGGATAAAGAAAAGGCCTTGCCTACCTTCCCTTGGGGTATCATCAGCTGAAGATGTGGAAAGACTCACATTTGACATGTAGTTTTCCCCCAGAGAGGACACTGCCATTGGTTTGCACCCCAGCTTCTCATTACCTAGTGGGACCTTCTGCCACACAAATGCCCTAAACACTGCTGGTTAAAAGATTGCATAAGCATTCCCCAATGCATGCCAGTAAGACAAACTTAGTTACTGTGGAATAATTAAAATCCTTTAAATGTTTTTTTGTGAATAACCTGGTTAGTGTGAATGAAAGAGTTCGGGAGCCACAGAAGAATGTGTATAAACCTTCCCACTAGCACAAGGAGATTTAAAAAAAAATACATTTGTCCACAGCAAGGGACTCCAGATCCCCATGGTAAGGTCAGCAAACACATTTTAAAACAAATCAGCTGATAATATATCATATCTCAAGTGTTTGAATCAAAACTTCCCAAAGGATTCTAGTTTCTTGTACAGCTTTATCTATCTCTTTGTAATATCTAGTTCACAATTCAAAAAGCCACAAGTAAAAAGCTTACAGTATCTTGGACAGATTTTTCCTGTGATGTAACAGTTGCTTCAGCTTTGGTAATTGAGTTTAACTGAAAACTATAGAAACCCACTTCAAAATTCTAACCACCTTATCTGATGCTGTATTTATTTCACTTGGGAGATCTATTGTCCCTTACTCTGGAGCCATTAAGGAACTTGATTTCATATGCTGCAGCAGCTAACCATATGTATTCTGATAATCAATTATACCTGAATGTCTGTTTACAATGTATCTTACTTTTAAAGCATGTAAGCAGCAGTTTAATACATTTTTTTCAGTTATTGTTTATTTTCAAATTACAATTATTTACAGCTATCCGTGCTATTCATTGCATTCTATTTATTTCTGAATTGGAAACAGAGGTTTGTGAGATATGCTCTCCTTTCCTTCCTTAAAGTATTGACTTCTCTAGCCCCGAAAAAATATAATTCTATTTTCTTGTAACATTAACACGCAAACGACTTTTTGCTTTATAATGTTTTCTAGTTCAAACTTTAAAAAGTCACTAGTTTGGACACAGATGTAAAGTTAGCCTAGAAGGTAATGTTTCTGGAGCTGAATACACTAAGAGATCAACTATGTGAGCAGAATAATACATTGAACTTAAGTAGCAGTTTTTACGTACTGGTTTCAAAGCACTGTACGGATATTACAGCGAGTAAAGAAAGCTGAATGACTGGCCTAGGGCTATGTAACGATCCATCAGCACAGTCTGGGTGAAAATACAGATTATCTAAGGCCCAACATGGTTTCTAACCTGTCATGCTACAGGCTACCATTGCAACTGAAGTACTAGAGACAGATGTGAGAAAGTACATACAACAAAAATATATAATTTTGAGTAAGAGTATACAAAATTACTGTGTCAAAATAATATTTTTGATTACTAAAAATAGACAGAACTTTGGACCTGGCTGGAAGAGAAGAAGTCGGTAAATCTTCATGAAGTATCTACCCTTCCCAAACCCAGAAGTATGGTTGTGAAAAGTAATTTATTAGTACTAATAGGATTTTATCAATACTATTGTTTAAACAAACCTTTCTTGGCTGTCATACTGCCTGTAACATTTCAGTCCCCCAATTAAAATTCAGGAAAGTTGGACAGAGATATAAATACCCAAACAGCCCAACAATACAGATAAAAAGAAGTGGGGAAAAATCGTTTAAAGCTGCCAGTCTTCTTGAGTGTAAAAGGATTTGGCAAGCTGTGTGTCTGATATGTTTGTCTGCCTGTCTCAGTGAGAGCTGTGTGGCTGGAGTTTTGAGAAGCTGAACAAATCAAGAGAGGTCTGTTCATGTGCCTGTGAGGTTTGTGAGGCTTATTCTTAGTCTCTGAGAATTGCTAGGCAGAGGTGTAAGGATGGAAAAAGTAATGAAGTTCTGGAGGTAAGATACAAAAGGGAAAAGGGGAAGTGAAGAAAACTGATAAGAAAAGCTAAGGATTCCATGTCTGGTATCGTTAAAAAAAAAAACAACAAAACCAACAACAAAACAAAACCAAGGGAAAAAAAAACAAACCAAAACAAAACAAAGAATGAGAAAATATACTTTTGTTACCTAAAAATGAGAAAGTACTTTCCAAGCCACTGGCAGCAGCAGAAGGTGATAAACAGGTTTTTTACAAGAACATGTATCTGTCAGTTTAGATAACTTGTTCCTAATAATTTTGAAAGAGTTGACTAGCTCTTAGCATTTTAGTAAATCTCAGAATAACAGGAAAATTTGAAAAGTCTAAAAAAAACATTGTTCAAATATTCATAAGACAAAGTCAGGTATCCCAGCTAAGCTGAATAGCTTGACGCGTATCCAAGGGAAATAATAAAATAGATGATACGAGAATGAGCTACAGAAAATCGTGAATATAACACAGTCAACACGAGTTTATGAAAAAATGAACTTTGTCAGACAAACATAATTTAATTTTTTTATTAGAAGAGTTTCTGAAGGAAACTGACGATCAGGAAGGCATACCTTTCTTGGAATAAAAACTGATACCTGAATGGAAAATAATGTATCTGTAATAAAATGTAGTTGTCAATGTAGAATCATCATTTTACAGAAAACCTTTGCTTGTGCTTGGTACAAAAGCTGATACATCACAAAATTTTCACAGGTGATTTGGATGTAAATATGTGTCCATGACACTAAAGTTGTAAATAATGACAGAAAAATCATTATTATAGTCAATTGCTCATTTAAGCAAAACATGTTCAAAGGTAGCCAAGTATAAAGTTGGGCAACTTCACATGTGAATGAGGAATGTTGGACATGAAAATTGAACAGTATCCAAAAAAGTAGCAACTATAAAAGGATTTAATGGTCACAGCAGACATGCAAGTCAATATGAAATCTGAGTCTAATGAGTCAAAAATAAACCCGAGACCCAAAAGCCTCTCTACAGTCCTTGGAGTTATATCCAGAGAGAGGTGAGTAAGAATAATACAACAGACTCATATCTGTATTCCACACTGGGGAGACCAAACTAAGAATACTTTATGGCTTGTTTGTTTGTTTGTTTTTCATTTCTACCCTTCTTAAAAGGAATATTAGAAAATTAGGGGCAAGAAAAAAACTGGGAATTATTTGAGGAATGGAGACAATCATTTTATGCAAGAGTCTGCATTCAATATAAAAACGGTTGCATACTGAAACCAGGCAACTTTAAATCCGGAATAGATAATTTTTCCTAACAGTGGGGACAATGTATCATTGCAACCAGCTACCAGAGAGGTGATGAATTTTCTATGGTGGGACTCTCCAGGTAAAGATTATATTACTATACAATAACCAAGTAGATGTAGCTTCAGAAATATAAGATTCATTATCTGAATTTCTCGATGACTATTTGAAAGGTTTAAAATCTAGAGTATATACAGAAAGTCAGAGAAGATGTTCGCATGGTCTCTCCTAGCTGGTCAATACACGAAACACTGTTTTTTTTGGCTTTGTTCACACAATCAAAATTGCATAGGTAGAGTAGATTTTAGTCTTAYACTACTCATTCTTTTGATGCTAAGATTTTAAGAATCAGAAAATCATAGAATCATCAGGTTGGAAAAGACCTTTAAGAACACACAGTCCAACCATCCACCCAGGACTACCACTGTAACCACTAAACCATATCACCATATCATCCAGATGCCTCYATGGATGGTGACTCTACCATCTCCCAGGGCAGCCTATTCCAATGCCTGAAAAGAAGCAGTCAAGTGTTTCAAATCTCATGAAATAACTGATTTGACAAAATACCTTAGCTCACACAGACACAAGCAAAAGCAGTATGAAGAGGAATCTGCTTTTCTGCAGGCCTGAGGTTGTATTGTCGCTTTTCCATGCACTGTACAGAAAAGAGCTGTTTTTTTAAAACTTATCTTACACTATTTCTGAAGTAATTGTGAATTTCACACATGAGTTACTAATAATTTTACAATTACTGATCTTTCATACACACACGTACATTTTGAAAATAAGCATCCTCCTCCACAACACATTGGTCTCCAAATTCAGGAAGTTTATGAATTTCTTGCAATATTACAACTATAACAGCTATAATTTCATGTGGGATGAAAGATGTTCTAAGGCAGGGATGGTCATTCTTTTGAGATTTATTGATCTAAATGTGGAAGATCATGGTGGATAGGTTGGGGGAACGGTAATAGATCACAGAGACCTGCTTCAGAACAGTAACCTGTTTACACACAGCAATGATCAGTTACAAATAAATTTTAGCCCACTGTCCAATAACCTAATTGCTGCCTTCTAACCAACAGGTCAATCTGTCTGTACTTCCCTTCTGTACAGTATTATGAACCTTCTCAGCATGCCAGTGTCAGATTATTAACTCTGCTTCCATTGCCAGATTGGCCTTCGTCTTTCTGATGAGGAAGGAAGAGAAACTGTAAAATAAAAATAGTACCTACCAAATTTGTCAGAAAAAAGTATTGCAAGTCACTAAGGTGACAGTTTTGGATTGCACAGGCTAGTAGATTGGGGGATGCAAAAAAGCTGTATGTAATAAAAAAGGGTAAGAAAATATTCTCCAGTGGTGTCTGTAGGACCAGSAAAATAGGAACATTTCACAAAATTGAAAGAAATTAGTAAGACTTTTGTGCRAGGTCTCAGTAAAACAAATCAGTACGTTCATGTGCATATGCTGAGCTTTAACTATCCCAAAATTTCTTTTCCCATTCCAAGTAAAGGAAAGCTATTAAATCTGAATAATGAAATCTGCACTACTACTCTATGTTCTATAGAGAGCTGAAYAACTCCCAAAGTTACCATAATATTGTAACTTTCCAAAGCACTTGGCTACCTAAAAGGATTGAAAAAATACAGCCATTCATAATCATGTGATGAAATTGTACCTGTCACCTCTGCACAGTTAGCCTGGTTTTTATGATTAGGCTGTTGGAAAACAGCAAGTGATAGTTGAGAATACCTTCACTTTTCCTGCATGTGTTATAGATAGTTGATGGAATATTTAATGCAAATTTTCCTCTTATATAGCTTAGTATGTAGAAGCCTCCCACTGCTCATTAATCCCTGATTAATATTTATGAGAATTTCAACCCTCATGTCTCTTCTGTGCAGTGAAATCATGCGCAATATCAGACAGAACATAAAGGTGTTTGTCACAGTGCATATTGGAATTGTGTGTAACATAAATCTGCCAGGCATGAGAGCAAATCTTTACATTTCCAATAATTTATTGTACAGTTAATGCTAGTGGGAACTGCAGCCTGTGGGCACACCACTCCAATTGGAGTAAATGCTAGAACTGTGAAATCYGTGATTGTTTCTTTTTTCACTTACTCCGTATGAATAAACAGTAGATTTTAATCCAGATTTTCACGATTTTTGACCATATGTTGTGATAAAAATGCAAGAGAAATAGGGCTAATAATACTTAGCAACTCTATAGCAGTTTGTGTAAGAGTAGTACATTGGATTTGGCTGAGATGGAGTTAATTTTTATGATAACAACCTRTATGGTGCTGTGTTTTAAATTTGTGAACAAAACTGTTGATAACTCATCAATGTTTTAGTTACTGTTGAGCACTGTTGGCACAGCACCAGGGCCTTCTCTGTTTCTTACTCTGCCTTTTGCACGAGTAGTCTGGAGGTTTGGAAGAGGTTGGGTGGTGACACAGCTGGCTATCCCAGGGATATTCCATGCCATGTAACATCATGTTCAACAACAAAACTTCCAAAGTAGCTGTTGCTCCTGCTAGGTGTGAACTCAGCAGCTGGCTGGGGGCAGTCAGTACCCAAAGAGAAGTTGAGGTAACAAAAATTTACCTGTCCAAGTCCGCTTAAAAGAGATGGGAAGAGTATCCTAAAAGGTGGTCATTGCAAAATGCATTTAAAAAAAATTGAAGCTCATATGGACGACTGCCTTATKTTTTAAAAATTAAAAAAACCATGCCCACACATTTAAAATTGCATAATTGCAGTGATAAAGTTAATAATACATTATAAATTATTAGTTCTGCTATTGTGTCACAAAATAAATTCAAGACCATATTTTTAAACTATTTTTAAAGCATTTAAACACTGTTTAAAATACGGGATTACATTCCAAATTTTATGGAACTATAAGGCTGCCTGTAACACATACAGAAAGAAAAGAACAGTAAACCCAGGAATCGCATCATTCTTTTCCCAAAATACTTATCATAATTACCACTATCCTATTTCCCTAACTACTGCAAAAGTGTTAACCTGAAAACTCTCATTGCCAAGCTGACAAAGTAATCCTTTATAGCAAGTCAGATTATTGCTCTACCAAAACCACTCTCTCTTGTTCTCATCAGATTATCAAATGCCTCAGAGTAGGGGAAATCCCTCAACAAATCTTTCTTTGGAATAATGTGCTCACAGGAACTTGCCCATCACTGAGAAGTAACTTATGACATGAGGCACAAACGTTAAACTCATATATTAGAAGGTATCAATTTTGCAAATTTTACTAGGTATTATTATTATCCGTCAATATTGCCAGTTTTTACAAGTATTTTCACATCCTGTCTCTTTTCACATCTAATTTTCACAGTTTTTTACCCATAAAATTTCCATCACCTTAACCTCCATCATTTGTGACAGGTATAAAGGGTAAAAACAAATCTTCCTTACATGCTATACAATTTTCACTTATGAGAAAATGTGAAAGTGCATATTATCATACCACAGCAGGATTTATACAGCTGTCTCCCTTTCACTGCCCAAAATAGATAATTCAATCACTGTCCTTTAAGGTGGTGGGCTACTTTCAAACCAGAACAAAACTCCCTGTTAATGTAGAAAAATAGTTTTTATGGTTTAGAACAAGTAACGTTGGTTTTTACATAAAATTCCTGTCAAGTTCTTTATCAAGTCTGTTCAGTCTAAGTGGCATTCACTATTGCATAGCTCAAGAAGAGYATTTTACTTTTGAGGAATGAACAAAACATCTTTTTCCTCTCAAATACCTCACTGTCCTTTTATATCTGTTATGTCATTGCTCTTTCTRGCTGTACCAAAAATGCTTTAAATGTGATTAAACAATTTAAAATGTGTACAGCTTCCTGCTCTGGTTTTTGTGGGTTTGTTCCATAACAAGAAGCTAGATTTCAAGAAATTAATTAGAAAATGAATTGTAGAAATATCACCAGTAGAATGTGTTATGTATTGGTAGTGGTAAATGAACCTGAAAAACAGAAATTTGGCTGAAATCTTTAGTGACTCACCCAGTTCTGTGGGAGGTTTCCTGCTTACAGGATGTCACATTTATGTGTGTAACTCTCCATCACCATCGTACCTAAGTAATTTTTTTCCTRTTTTCTAGTACTGAGAAAAGTCTTAATAAGAGACTTATTCCCAGAAGGTCAGTATTATTGCCTGAACTTCAGCCCTGCCACATTTTAGTATCCCTTTCCMTATCTGAAAAGGGCTGACATTGTTTACAAACCAAAATACATAGCCATTGCACAAGGAGATTGTATATGCCAAGCCTTTTCTGAATTCAGTTGATACAGTTACAGGGCAAACACTCATCTTGTGACCTGGTGTAATCCAGACTGGCAAGGATTCTGCTAGCATTTTGTTATGACTGTGAATAGGTGTGTAGCAAAAGATCCTTAAGCATCTGTGAATTCTCCAGTCTTCAGACTCTTCTGTCATCTAAATCTTACAGGACAGAGGGAATGATAAGAGGGGAAAAAACCYGCACAAATTCAGTGCTGAAACTGCATGAAATATCACTATCACATACCTGCAATTTCCTTACTCCCAGTCTGCAGAGTTTTAATGGGGGTATGTATTATTTGATACAAAAAGAGCATATGTTACAAAACATAAATATGCGTACATTCRTATGTGTATATAGAGCAGATATAATATCAGCTTGTAGTTCAAGTATAGGAAGAAAAACATGTGCTAGGACATCCCTGCTTTCACTGTTTTTTCTTCTAATATTAGAAGTGGAAAAGTAAAAATAATTTTTGCCTCACATGTTCTGGGCTTCGGTCCTAAGGTTCCAAGTATTTTCACTGCTCCTCTCCGCACAATTCTGTATGTTCCAAATTTGCCTGTAAAGAGCCCACTGATGYTGTTTGAGGTCAAGTGGTAGTATCCTTGAAAACGATGACCTTCCCTTGTCCTCTCAAGGGATAAGCACACTCTCTCCCGTCAGGATTAAACACCAACATTTTCATGGCACAGGCGATGAACTGGATATATGAATGCCTGTATATCAGTATCATATCTAATTTAGGACAGCAGTGCTAGATCTCAAGCCACACGGAGTTGCATTTTGGATGGTTCTGATAAGGATTTCAAGTAATACACCTTAAAATTAAAAAAGGTGTAGTTTAGATTAAGCACACTTGCAAAATGAGCACTATCACAATGGCCAGTTTAAGTACTATATTTTTTATAAACTAGTCTTTTCATCAGTTTACTAAAAACTGCTATATGAACCAGAAAATAAAAAATGACAAAAATGATATATCTTAACTGTATCTCTTCCAGAGTACAKAAACATATCAGTTTATACTTATATCCTTACCGCTTTGAAATAAACAAGAAAAAAACTATTTCTGCAGTCCTAATCAAGGACAGCTGCTCYCCTTAATTCGTATTAGTGGTCGGTAAGGAGGTTCAAGAACTGCCATTASAAATGTACAGCCTCACCACAACTCCTTAGTGCAAAAATCATTCTCTACAGGTAGTATTCCTTTTCTGTGGWCACCTACATTTCTATGCATAACTATGTATGTCTGAATATGAGTTGAACAGCTAAGGTGCTATTTTTGCYCGCAGAAATCTAGTCCATACAGTCAACAGGGTCCAAAGAATTTTTTAAGATAACCAAAACCAGAGATCTGTAGGGGCTGAGAAAAAWTGTTTTCCAAACTCCACTGTCAGTATAGACTAAATCTCCATTAAGCATAGGAGGAGATAGACAGYTTACACCCACGGATACACTGTATTTTCACATCTAAATCTAGGTGCCTACAATCTGAAACTCATACTCACCATTAGCATCCCATCAGCACGCAAATATAACATCCAAATATAGCCTTATAAAGCTTTGCACAGATTTGGAAAACTGAAGTTTAAATGACTGACATTASATCACAATGTGACTAAGAGCTACATTTACATTTGAAATGTGATTCCCTGTTTCTCCAAGCTCTTATAGTAAGTTCAATATAATATAGCTGTAGGGGCTAYTAAAGCTGCCCTTTGTGGTCAGAAATTAAAATTACTGATTAGAGGAATAACTAGCACTGCTGCAAGTGCCTTCATAGAGTGAAGTTATACAAGTCTCCATGCAAAACAGCCCTAAAAGCAGAGATGTCCCTCCCAGAATTTCCAGGAATCTCTGAAGATAATTTTCACAGCTCTCAAAGGGTAGCTTTAAYAGAAAACCATCAGTTTACTTTCTACAAAAAGTGTGTTTTTCCAACCATAACAATCAAATTCAGTATTTTCTCAGGGCTAGAGAGTCATCAAACAGACAAAATACAAACCCTTCAGAATCTGCCTTTCATCTTAGGGTTTTGCAGAAATCTTCGAACTGCATGCAAATCTTCTATACGAATTTTCCAAAAGCAACTTGATTTGTTACACTATCTTAGTGAACTATGTTTTAATGTCAATATTAAAGTATTTGACATAGTCTGTTAGAAATAACACCATGGTTACCACAAAATATCAAGATGGAATCAGCTTCAGACAGTGAATTTGCAAAAGATAACTAATATTTTTCAGGAATACTGAATATTATGGAATGTGGCTAGTAACTGTGCTATATCTCCTGATTTTAATAGTTTAGGAAATTTGCTGTGTTTTAAAGAATGATTTCTAAAGTGCTTCTGCAGACAGGAACTATAAAAGCTGTGCAAGCGAATGGTACACCACCTATGCTACACAATTTTTCCCAGCCTAAAGCATGGGTGCCACATGGATAACACAGGAAGAAATTAAAGCCTAGTGAGGCACCATTATTTGAATTAACTATAGCAGAGTTAGGCCCAAATTGTCTTACCACTATTTCTAGTCTTTATAATACTGTGAAATGTATACTAGGTTATTGTGCAAAACATACTAAAGCATAGGCCACAAGAGAAAAACAAAGCATGAAGAAACTCAACRCCGGATTTAGAGAAGTCCTGTACTAAAGAAGTGCCAAAGTTGTGCGAGTTCTGACACTGCTGCTTTAAATTTGCAAGGTCATTTTGTTCCACCCTTCAGGCAGAGCAAGTTACTTTGCCTCTGCTGAGCATGAAGAATAGCCAAGCAAGATGCAAGTGTGGAGCTGCCAACAAGCAGCAAATTAACAACCTGAGTGCCTCTCTGCCATTTTCTTCTTTTAGACAAGCCATATATATTGCTTACCACTGCAACTGCAGGCAGTATAAAAGAGGAAATATCTAAGCACTGGTTAAAAAGACAACAAAGAGAAAATCTTAGGAAATTTTTTCCTAGAAATGAAGATAAATTTCATCTTTCATTTGTTTTAAAGAATATGTTGACATAAAATTTGAAGAAATTAATTCTTTCGTTCAGGAAGGTCGATGAAATAGAAGATGATGATGATGATGATGATGATGATGATGATGATGATGATGATGATGATGATGATGATGATGTAAAAACTGATGTCCTCTATTCTTTCTGGTTTTGGGCCTACCACCACAGATTACCCTCATCAAGTCTATAGACATTTTTTTAAATCTGAAATCAATCACTTCAGGAAAATTATATTCTCAAAATAGAAAGCAAATATAAAAGAAGAGAATTAAATGAACTATAATCAAAACTATCTGTACAAGAAGCAAACAGCAGTATTTTTGTACAAAAGAGAAAATTTATAACCCAAATAACTTTGTTCAAGGAAAAAACCCAAATCATTATCTTCTTTATCCTGAGTGAATAACAATTGTGTTTAAAGCCACTCAATAGTCTATGCATTAGACACCAATTTTTTCTTCAAAATTTATGCAAAAATCAACCCAGGAAGATAAAGTTCTGTTATTACAAAATTTGATCAAATCCGCTGAGCAAAAGTTTTCTGGGTCTCAAAAGTAAATGCTGTTAACTACCCAAGAACAGTGTGTTAGAGGTTTCAGGTCTACATTGATCTCATAAAAAGCTGCTAATCTGCCAACATGGGAAACTACTACCATGTAAACAAAGTACTGAAACAGAAGCGTGTTATATACCAAATATTTTTTCTGTTGAAATGAAGTTACCCACAGTAGCTCTGGAGAAGGAAATATTAACAATTAAGGAAAGGAAAAAGGGAAAATGGTGTAAGAATTGTTTTCTTTGCTGTATAGCTCAATTGTCTTTACTGGTACTTGGAGCTTTTTTTTCCCACAAATGCAACTAAGGATTTTCTCACACCTTAACACACAACATTGCAAAYATTATTTACTTTGTTAAAATTACTCTTCAATTTATATCCATACACAAATGATTCTAAAGAAGACTGCTTACATTGATATATTTTACTTCAGATGCCTTGCATTCATACCACTTAAATCATCACACAATTAATATAGTGATTTAAAAATACACAATTTTCATTGTCGTTTTCAATTACAATTACTGTAGTATAATGCAGAAATAAAATATTTACKTCTAGATAACAAACATTTTTAATTGTGGAAATGTTTCTAGTTTCAAAAACTCAGCACTGCAAGGGCATAGCGACTTTCTTCTCAGGACTTACAACATTACTGTTGCCTGGAATAATTACCTTCTCGCAGCTTGCTCAAAAAAGATCTTTCTTTAATTTCTGTATTTCAGAAATGGTTGTTTGATGACAGCAAAAGGCGAAGTGGATTTTGCCCAGTAGGAACTGCTCATCAGCACAAATGGTGCCTTTCTTTTGGGTACTATAACAGTTTTTTGACCTTCTAAGTCTGTTTTCCTAATTTTGTTTCTGATGCTCTTTACAACATTAAGAACACTTGCTTCATATTTTTCTCTTGCATCAGAAAGGAGACTTTTTACTCCTTTTTTGGTGTTTGCATGCAACAGCATTAGGCACAAAGCATCTTCGTATCTAAGGAAATATTTCCGTCTTATGTAAAATCTTAATAATTCTCCATTTTTGTGTTTAAGTGCATGAACATACACATTCACACACACATCGGTAAAATATATCTGCCCTCTTCACCATTTTACCTATTTAGTTGTTGCAATTATTGTAAATGAAATATTTAAAAGTGCCTCATAAAAAAGAGAAATAACATTTGCAGCACTATTGTGTGGCTATGATAATGTACCTGGGAAGTAATAACATAGCAGTCCTTAGAAATTGGAATGGGAAAGAATTGGTAAAAAAAAAAAGAAAATTAAAAAACACAGAACATAAGGTTGTGGGGCCACTCTCATGGAAAATGAGTAATTTTAGAGTAAAACAAGATCATCACTATAATTTCTGTTATATGAAGAACAGAATTTTATGGCATATTTAATTTTCTAAAAATACTGACCCTTTTGTTATACTCCTGCTTGGAAAAAAGTTCTGGGTTTTGAAAATTTTGCATTTCTGTGTTCTTACAGATTTGCACATTAAACATCTCATCTGTACTTCTCCAATTAGAAGAAAAATTGTCTGTGCAATAACAGATAATCTTTGAAATTTATAGCATATGTGGGATGAAAGGGGAAAATTATTATAGGTAGATGGATAGATATAACTTGCTTCCATTAAAATAAATTTTATTATTATAATTATTATTATGTGGATTAAGGAATACCTTTTAATGATAAAAAYAGATGCCATCAGAGATCTAATCCATCAGAAGTCATAAATCACCTGTCAGAAGCCATAAGTTTACTTAATATTACTGATACAAATAAATATAGGTCTTCATAGATTAATTCAGAAAGGAACTTAATATTCAATTGTAAGATGTATGAAACCAACATTTTCAGATCTATGGGAGCAGAGGGTCTTAGTAATGATAAAATTCCTGATTAGATCCTAAGATATATTGAAATAAAATAGAAAAGGACATTGCAAAGGCTAGGGGCAAAAGAAAAAATCCCAAAAAAGACCTGCTGTCCAACACAATGGGGATAACAAGTACTGAACATCACCTGAGAGATCTGAATGAAAGTGATCTTTCTAGTAAGTATTCCAAGATTTCAGAGATTGATATTCACAGATTTGTTCTGAAGATTTTATTCTTTTTTGATATTGCATTTTATATACTTCATAGAAGTGAATATGGTTTCTCTATTTCCATTCTCAGTGAGGGAGCTCGGTGTGGAGAGGATTAAATTGGATGTCAGAGACTCCACAGTCAATGATGGTCAAACATACTAAAATGATTATTTTTTTCTCTCTTTCTTTTGCTCTCTCAGCACATACTGACCATTATTTTGAGAAATAAGGATATCAAGGACTTCAAGACAGCCATGCAAGACAGAAGGGAAGAAATATTTCAACAAGGACTTGAAGGAATCCTGAGAAGTGTTATGTTCTTAGAATAAAGAGATCTCCTCAAATTAAGCTTTGTGCTCAGAGATTGAATAGAAAAAAAAACCATTCCTAGACAATAAGCAACAGAGATAGAAAATAATACTATAAAATAGATAGTTTTCAGTATTAGTAAGCTTTCAGCTTCTGAGTTTATCCTACATCATACTTAATAAGATTGGCTCCAGATTAAAAAGTGAACACCACAAATTTAATGCTGCTAAGCCAAAGTAAATGACATTGTAAGTGTCATCAACAAAATCCTCACCCTTATTGTGATAGTTTTCACTTGGGTGCAAAAATCACAAGCGATACAATCTTTCATTATCTTGCAATCTTTCATATGTCTTTCTTTATCTGTGGGAAAGACTGTGCAAGTTGTCTTCTGTAACTCAGCTGGATAAATCAYGTAAATGCTTACAAGCACTTCTTGGGRGAARAGCATACTTGTTCTAACRTGCTGCACATAGCTCAGGACTTCTYACTCATGTTTTGTGCGCATTTGCAGGGGTAGGGATAAATCCTGAATTTTCAGGGTATTAGTGATGCAGAAGTCCATGAATTGTTTGAGGTCTTTCTTGTGGAGCACTTGCAAAGTGTGTATATACAATACACTTTTTAATTATTGCAAAGYGTTGTCCAATGATAATAGTGCTGACAAGAAATAATCCAAGAAATTTTGRGATGAAGGGAAGCACCTTAATTTTTACATTTTTAGAATCCAGGAATGTGTGAAACTGTTTGTCTTATATCATAAAGGAACCCACACAGCAAAAATCTATTTTTAGTAGTAGCAGCAAATGCATTTTTCTGTCTTGTACTTTCTAGGGAAGGAGATCTAGCAATTTAATTTTAAAAAATCATTTTTAAAGCAATAAAAGTCAAAGAAATGGCTAGCTGTACAGACACAGTGAACAAAAGACATTCTAAAGGTGCTCCTAAATGTCAGTACAGGGTAGGATAGGATTAAGAAAATCTGGCACTTCAGAAAATGTGGTAACATCAAGCTGGGCAGATGTCATATGAACTGCACAGTCAAATTTATATATGTCAAAAGAAATAGTCAGTACTAGTCCAGAATGAATAATGAGGAAGAGATAAGGACTACAAAGGTGATAAATTACATACATCGAAACAGTCTCAATAGATCTTTTTCTCAATTTTAAACATGAAGTTCACACACTCTTATAGTTGGAGATATGTTAATATTCTTAAGAACAAATACTGAACTTTACCACAATTCCTTTCTCTCCTCTTTGTTTTTACTAGTGACCCAAATAAAGAAAATATTAGACTAAACAAAACAAAGATATTTTTTGTTTTGAAAAAAATACTATAACATATAATTTTGTGCATAYAAAGGTATCAGAGACGACATTTGAGTTAAAAATACAGGATTATAATGGGAAAAAAAGATCAGGCACATCATGGCAAATAGCTGTGTTCTAATTATACAGAAGCTGGGGGTTGGTTCAAGTGGCTCTGTTAGGATGGAAGTTGGAGGTTTTAGTCACCATAAGATGTGTTACATGCTGACAGCTGAGAATCCATGCAAGGAACACAGACAAAATAGTCTATTTGTGTAAATTTGGAAGGTTCCTTAAAATCTTTGACACATATGATTTAAAGCCATTTAAAATTGGTTTGTAACATAACATCAAATAGGAAAGCTTAATCCCAATTAATAAAAATCTATTCTAAATGCTAAAAAATAGAACTGAACAAATGAAAATTTCCAATCAAATTTTTACTATTTCAGTGTCACAGAACTAGACTACAGCACTATTCTTGCTGCTATCAAGAAAATTAACTCCATCTAAGCCAGACCCAGCACAATTTTTAAAAATAATTGTGCTCTGGTCGTTTGTTGACAAACATACAAAAAATGTTTAATTACATCACTTTAAGATTGCCTCCAAGCTAATAAATCAATGTTTATAATTTGGGGTGTTTTTTGAAAACCAATGAGTAATTAAGGCAGCACTAAGATAACTTCTAACCACTGGGAACAATAAATTATGTGCCATAATTACAGGCATTAGCTTCTTCTTATAGTTGATTATATTTTTATACATGTCATTGTGTCATATATTTTTACACACTGGTAGATGCTGAATTTTTAAAAGCAGATAGGTACAAGGAGACAGGTACAACATTTATTTTTAGCAATGGTTTGGCCACTTCAGATGGACAGATGATATCATTCCAGAGGAAAATATTCCAGTAATGACTTCTGCACATGCAAAAGAGAAAAAAACTTACAGTGTGGGAAAAACTCCAAAAATTACAGTTTAGCAAAACTACCTTTTGCTGTAGTAGAGCTGACTAGATTTACTTAAGCCAGGTTCTGTTTGTTTTCTGAGTTAATGGGGAAGGTCAAGTAGAATAAAAGCATTTTTTTAATTTTTTTTTTTTTTACTGATGCTGTTGTTTTACAGTGCAACAAATGCTGGCTGCAATCTCATGTTTTAGGTAACATTTGAAGGGAATTTTCATTTCTAAATAGTCACACTGAAATGGAARTAGTTTTTCATATAATCTTTCTTCCGTTGACAGCTGGAATTTGTTGTTCAAGAGCTTTGTGAAGTTTTACTCAAGGTACCTAAGAGGAAAAGATTTGGAGCATAAGTTAAATAAATTGGTCAAGCAGTACTGCATTGTCAGCTGACATGGGAAAAGGCATACGGAATAATTGATTTCACAAACAAGATCGTTTTCCAGACTGATTCCTTATATATATATGTGTGTCTACATGTGCATACATATATTTATTTTGAGAGGTTAGAAACAGTCACACTGAATAAAAACATCAAAATAGTTTTATATTAGCTTTAAATGTGCAATTAATTATTGATTTAATTTTGTAACAATGAGATGAAAATTAACTTTAAAATTTAAAATATTTTCTTTATGAATTCCAAAATGCCCTGGACTAAAAAATATTATGTAGATCTCAGAACATCATTTCAGTGACAGCAAATCTTAACTGCATTTGCGGAGTGACAGCAGTTATCTTCATAATTTCTGTAGGTGCCTTCCCACAGACACAGTTGGGAATCCTTACTGTCTAGCACATTTTAAAGCCAAATGCAAGTCCTTTTCAGTTAGAATATGGGCGTGGAGCTGAAGGAGGATACAGGTGTAAATTTGGGCACATGGTTTATCTTGTAATTACCTAAAGGACTGAGAGTTTCTTAGTTTAGAGATTTGTAGTGGCTACATTTATGGACTCCTTGCTTTTTGAGTGGGAACATATGAACAGAGGAGGACTGAAGAAGAGAATATAGGTTTGACACACTAAATCTCTGAAAAAGGCACTTATTGTGATAGTTGTTGCTGTTGCCAATGGTGGTAGTTGGACAAAGTAAGTTTCAATGCTTCAAAACTACTTGAACTGAATCTCTTAATCTTTGATTCTTTATATTCCCTCTGGAACAAAGATGCCCTAAAATCCACTATTTAAAGCAAAAAAAACATGCAAAAAAAAGACTTTTTGCTGTCTCCTCTCTGTCTTCTGCAAAAGATCCTATAGCTTCTTTTTCAAAAGCAACACATTTACAGACCAGACAGGTCCATCTTTTGGGGGCCAAATATGCAGAGGCAGGAAAGAATGACTACAAGATTTCCATTTAGCACCAGTCTCACTAAGACACAGAGTGGGAGACTGCAGAGTGAACCCCTAACCCAGGTGGACCTCCTTTGTGTGCTGTGCCACCATGTAGGATTCACTGACAGATTTCACAATTATTATTAGAAATTGCAGAGTACATTCTAGATCTTTGCTTGCCCTGGTACTACTGAGCTTTCTCAGATTCTTCAAGCTTTCAAGCTGTTTCCCTTTTTTCCCTGTWGCAGTATATGTTTATAGCTTGATGACTAAGAACTGTCTCAAAATTTCTGCTCCCCTAATGTCCATTTTTAACTGAACTGGTAAAATATTAAATTGTCCTTTATCTTCGCACTAAATCATATGGTCTGTGTGAAAAAGTCAACCTCTAAATTAATTATCTTTTGTTAATATTTTGTCTACAGTTGACTCAGCATTTAACATTTCCATTGTTTCACTCACAAAGTACTGAATAGAAAGCTTTTTCTGATTATGTAGGATTTTTGCAGCAAAAATAACATTTTCTGTTTGATTATTTGCATAGAAACACTGAAAACACTCACACCCCTTCAGCTACTTTACATCTCTGTAGGGGCTTAAACTCTGGAATGAAATGTGAATTTACTGAATCACTGCCCCACATGGGTTTCATTTAAGAAGGTTCACAGGAATGCATTGGCAGCACATTCCAATTGCCTCTTAAAGAAAAGCTTAGTTTTTGGATTGTTTTGTGCAAAAGAATAAGTGTAATTTTAAAAAGACTGCTTCCCCTATTACCATACACAACAGAGACATAAAAGAGAGAGAAAACTCAAACAGAATATGTTAAGTCTATTCAGATCCTGAGCCATCTCAACAGTGAGTTGATTGCTCATTCTTCCACTTGTTAGGTCAGGTAACAGTGTGACATTTAAAACACTGCTAAAAGATTAAAACATCTAAAAAGTTCGAGTTACTCCATTACAGTGAGTTCATTTAATACTGCTTTTGAAACGTTTCACAGAGCGTAGTGAAAGACCTTAATTTATTCCAATTATCTTCTGTTCACTTCCATTTACGAACACTGGAGCTCAAATAATCAGCCCTTTTGCTCCTTAGGCTTCCAAGAATATATTTTTGTAAGTATTGTACAAGTCATCTTTCTGCAAACGTCCCACATACTAATTGCAAATGTCTATTTTTATGATAAGCAGTGGTATTAGCAGACAATTAAGGACAAGATCATTGGTTGTGCTGAACTGCTTTGGAGCAGAAATAGCTCACTGAATAAAATTTTCTTCTTAGTAAATGTAAGAATATATACTCAATTCTTATAAAGTGCATCTACAAAAGGAAGAAGCTTCAGAAATAACTGAAGAAAAACACCTTGGGATTTGTACCATTTATTACAGAGTAATAGATCTCATCCTATCTACTTTTGTGGCCCCAGTGTTCGATAATTTTTCAACAGAACTGGAGGGAGGGAAAGACTTTTTTCAAGCCGTGTGCACTCAAAATATGGGCATGACAGTGTGCATGAAAAACAGTGCTTTACATTCATTTATTCTCATGGTATAATTCAAAGTATATTGACAGTGAGTGCACAGCCAATGATAATAGCAGGATGGGCTATTTTTCAAGATATGCGAGATGAATATATGATTTCTTCCCTTTGAAATCTTCAGATTTCCAACAGCAAGACTGAGCACACTTCTTTCAGGGTTCTTTCTAACAATAATAATTATCACTGTTTTGTGTCATAGCTTCTTTTTCATTACTGATTAACTAGCTGGCACAAGAAACTCATGGAAAGTCATGGGAAACTGACTTTCTCTAAACTCTGAGCTTGCTTAGTGAGAAAAAGAAGGAATTTTATTTCCATCATGAAGGAATGCTCAAAGGCATGAGGCAATTCCTCCCTTAGAGTCAGCAGGTGAATAGTCTTGTCAAAAAAACCAGACAGGAAATTCTAGAATTAAGTCACCTATATTTTTAGAGCATTATCGTGGGATACCAACCAGATCCATCTGCAGCTGAATCTCTCTGCACAGCCATGTAGTTGTTATTTGGAAACATCAGTGGGGCTGCTCTACACGTCATTAGGGAAATAATTAATATATTTTCACTAAAATTAATAGATATTTTCTTTATAAATATATACATACACACACAAACACATATATATTTATAAATGCAGATACAAAAGGATTACAGACAAAACGTTGTTTGATTTCTAATGATGTTTGCATAAAACTGTTTCTCSTTCATCTCAGTAGTGGAAGGAAGTAGTATTACTGGAATATAAATGGGAGGGAGACACCTTCCTAATGCCCCAAAATTAACTGGTGGTAATGAACCTACCATATTTTTCTCCCCAAAACAATAAAGTTTCTTTTCTTGTCCTCTTCTGTACACATATCAACTAGCCACCAATTACAAAAGAAAGTTTAAAGGTAATAAATTCATCTATTCTTCCTCTACTTCTTTTGCCTCATGCCTACTCAGTTTGGTTAGCTGGTGCTTTGATGGTACATTGCAATTGGTCAGAGCATGAATGTTATGCCTGCTGGTTATCAAACCTAAAGGTTATTTTCTCTGACTCCTGCTGTGTGATAAGTACAACCAAACATAAACTCAGTCAGTGGTAGGAAAAATTTGGGAAAACATTTTTTTCCATGGAATGAATTACTGTTTACCTCAGACCAAAATTCATAGTATCTCTTCAAATGTCTGATCTGGAGGAAGTGTGTCCTAAATTATCTGCTGCCCAAAAGAGCATTAAAATGTGTGGAGTTTTCTTTTCTAATAATGGGCAGCCCATTTGCATTTTCATATATAAAAATAACTCACCTAGGTAAAGCAAATCTATAGTTCCATTACTTCATAAATAAAAATATCTTGCAACAAGTTTTATATACTTATATACGTAGTACTAACAGTTACCATTTTAGCTATTATTAAAAAGAAAAAAAAAACAATGACTCAATATAGTTTTAAATTATATGCCTTTACTTCTGTTCCTATGTGTCAACAAGCCAACCTATTGGACAGAATATGCAGTAGATAGTAATACACTGCAGATGGTAGCAGATGGTTTGTGCTAGCTGCATTACAAAACTTAATTAATTCTTTTAAGAGATATGCCTCTTTTTTGCTTAGAAATGCCTTTATTCAGACAGTGTGTTTGGTTCTGGGTGCTAATTTGGTAAGCCATGAATACTGTCTTCAGCTCCATCATTCAAAATTTTAATTTACAGCTGACAAAGGCACCTAGCTACAGAAAGCTTTCATTTTTCTGGAAGGGGCTGGTGTTGCATGGTCAAAGGGAACTGATTTCTGACAGAGAGTAAATAGGGCCCTTGGGCAATTAACCACGCCAGCCAACTTAGCCCGTGGGGTTATTTCCCTTGTAGCTGTTTTTTGCAATTCACACTCATAAATTGCTCCCCTGGTTGGTATATACTCCAAAGAATAATAAGCTCAAGATTTATGTTTGTTTCCTAACATCCTTAGGAAACACATGGTGTGATTGAGCATTTTTTTTGTTGACAGGTGATATTAAATAATAATAAGCACTTTTTTTCTACATCACTACTAATTTGATGAATACTGTTAATTTTAAATCTTTCCTTACACATTGTTCACATAGTTCATTTCCATTTAAACAAAAAAATCAAGGTACTTGCAGGCCAGACATTTTATGGAGACGAATTCTTTAAAAACTGATTAACACAAATAGCTCTTGAAAAGTACATTAAAAAAACCTAAACCCACTTTATTTGTTTACATAGTGGGATTTTTTTGTTTGGTTGGTTTTTTTTTTTTAGAAAAGGCACTCAGAATTAATAGCATTTCAAGTAAGCTCATGGTTTGGTAAAATCAGTTAATTGCTCTTGAACAGATTTTGTTCGTTGAACCCCCCAAATCCATGGTTTTAGCAGCGGACAAACTACTGCAGGCTTTTTGCTGGACCAGGAGATTTTTTAGGCCTTTATCTGGCATGTGAATGCAAAAAACCAATCAACCCCCCTGAAATAACAACAGTTTTACCAGGCCTGAATTGATGTACACGTTTATTATATATCTGCAGTCACTTTTGCCATTTTATTCTGTCAGTATGCAACTAATTTCTTTTTTATTCATGTGGGTTTTCTTTTATTCTTTCATTCTCTTTTCTCTTAAGTTGCATAGAGGACATGTGAAATTACTCAGCAGGTGAAGGTGACTGTGACTCAACACGCAAAGCAGGAARCACCTACTTGACCTATTTGCACAAAGTATCAAATTAAAATAGTTTGAGTCACACAAGATGAATCCAACACTAGCTTTGGACTGGCCCTATTTTTCTTTTCCCGGTCCTGATTCCCCTCCTCTCCTTGTATGATGTTTATCCCTATCCATGTGGTTTTTTTCCTATTTACTTGAACATTAAGGTATCTAAATGTCAGTTCTGTTGGGGCAGTACTTCTAGTACTTGCCAGTTTATGAAGCAGTAACTTTTGTTCTCACAACACATATCTCTTCCAARTACAGCAGAAATATTTAATGCTTTCCTAAGGCTGAATGTGAGGACTGCAGATTATTTCAGGGACACAACATGAATTTGTCTACTCAATTCAAGATATATGGTAATAATGGTACTTAGAGTTAATTTATTGTTCAGCTACATTAATTTACACATTTCTTTTTAAATTGCATATGGATGATTGCTAACTTGTTAGTCAAGAGTTTTGCAGAAAATTTTAAAAAATTGTCTTTCATCAACAACATCTTTAGGAGAAGACAAGAGTTCTTTGATATAGAAGACTAGATTCTTCACTGGCACATACAGAGCAGATTCTGAAATCAATTGTAAAATCATTCCTAAATTGCATGTTTTCACATTTAAAAGACTACCACTCACTACAATCAGATTATATCCTTTCTAATGGAGATGCATATTTACACCTGTAGTTTGAGATTTTTGCTAAAAGTGAATGATGATAAGATCATCTAACGAATGCATTTCTATAGAAACTTGAACTTGRAATATCAGATAAACAATGGAGTTATTTGTTGACAGAGGTGTTTTGAGATTAAATGGGTCTGTGTCAGCTTGCAAAGAAACAAAAATTCTAAACATACAAACTACTAGAACACAATAATGCAATACTCAGATGTGAAAAACCTAGAYTGCAGAATTATTCAATCCCTACAGGTAGAAATGTTGCAGAAAAAATATGAGAAGAAAATTATATATCACATTCTTACTAGTGTATTTTGAGAAAGAAAAATAGATTTTCCTTTAAGAGGTCTTGGGGAGAACTCTGCTTTATGCAGAGTGTGTTAAATGCACATGCATTATGTGTTAAATGTTGCCTGTTTTCCTCACCCTCTCTTTCTCTGTTCCATATGTATTTTAAAATCCAGCTGGTCAAATTGTTCAACTCTGCCATACTTAGAGTATTTCTATCACAGCCAGAACCTGTTCTTTGGACGAACACAAAGACAATCCTRCATTCACTGAGAGGAATAATTATAAAGTCCCAAGTATTTACAGTGTTTTCTGGCATGGTCTGAAGTATGAACCATTTTAACATCTTATACTCAGTATCCATGAAATAAGACCAATTTTATTCATGCATCTTAACAGAGTTCATGTTACCTGCTTAGTCATAGTTTGTTTTGAAAACAGAGAGCCTGATTAAAAAACAGGTAGRAAGAACGGAATGAGCAAGAGAAGTCAATATAGAAGTCAATTCMTAAAGTGATAAGTTATGTTGTATCACAATTCCACTTAAAACTTCAAAAGTGGGTTGAATTAGTTAATGAAGAGAATAGCTCTAATACAACATATATGTAATACAATATGGTAAATACTATATATGGCTACTGCTCTGAGCAGTAGAAGGAATTAATGTGCATTGTTTACAAATAAGATTTATGCTCCTAAATTAAGGAATTATATGAATATTACAGTTATCTGTTCCTCAAGAAAACCCCAGTTGATATCACAACTCAATTTTTACTACTTAGAGCAGCTGAACTTTTGAACATTTGGTGAGATAAGGAAGAAAAAGGCTAATAAATGTGTGTATTCTGATATATAGCTTGTTTTCACTAAAACTCACATTTATTTTAGTTTATGAAGAAGGGTGTTCCATCGCAATGTTGATGTAGCTGGCATGGCCTAAGAGGTTCATAATTTGCCTAAAACTTACCGTATATGGGTAATGATAAGGGTTGTAGCTGGAATGAAAAAGTCATCCACTCTGTCAAACTGCTTTCCCACTGGCTGTGTATGGATTGTGTGATGAGAAACACTCCCACTGGCTTGTGTTATCACCTGCATAAAATAACATTATTATTAACTACAGAAATACTCTTTCAAAATTTAATCTCTATCCAAATGAATGAATACAGTATTGCCTCTGTATTCTTTTTCTTGTATTATCTTCCAGTGACCAAGAAAACTAATGTAAATGACAGTGAATAAAACTGATCAACATTAGACATTTCAGAGAACTATTACATACCTGACTGCTTAATCTTCACGCTTACTTTTCCCCTCCGTATTTTTTTATCACCCCTGAATCCATATTTATTCATTTACATTAGTGAATCCTTTAAGAGTTCTTAGTTTAAACTAAGTTTTTGGTTTATCTTTTTTTTTTCTTTTTAACACTAGATCCTAGAGTGAGATTAAATTTCTTAAGCACTTCAGCTAGAGTGAAAAGATAAGATGCTATCAACAGATCCACTGGAACATGTCTATGCATACTCCCAATTCTTGTCAATCATGAGGTAATTCAACATAGCACAGACATATTCCAGAAGAACAAGCTGAACTTTTAGATATTCCTTAACAGTTGCGAACCAATTTTATTCAAATCCCCAAATCTTGGACCTTCTCTGAGGCAAATATTTATGGGTGAATAAAAGACAATTCCATATAATAGCCATAATACATGCTATTCAYATGCATGTACTTACAAGTGGATTTTTTTTTAAAAAGTGAGTTGTCTATTATATAGACTTTAAACCCTTTAAAATGAGGGTGAGGATGATAAGTTGCTTTAAAATATGGTAACACTGATGCAATTATCAGTTCTGGGAAGGAGTGACAGCTAAACTTTGACAAATTACCTTGCATGCTCAAAGCTACTAAGAGTCTGTAGGTGTTAAAAAGGTCTTTTCAAATGTTACTAATTTTGCTTCTCAAATTTCTCTTATTCTTTTTCTTATATATAAATATAGATTAAATACATAAGGATTTCATTGACTTCTGAAGAAAAGGAAAACAAATTAAAATAAAAATTAGTTTTTAAATTATGATATAAGGATGACTATCATAGTCTCAGGGGATTATTTTAAATAAGGAACAGAAATTAATGAAAAAGTAGTCATTTAAGTGCAGCTTCTAGAGATGTTTCTTTAGTGACTCCCTAAGCTTGTCACTGGTCCAAGGCATGGGAAAAATAAAGATTTTTAATATTTTCCATCTGAAAAAAAAACCCAATAAAGATGGAGCTTGACACCTCCAGAGTGTCAATATCACCTTAATGAAATGGAAATATGTTTAAAGTCYAGTTTATCCCATAATTAGGGACAAAAACATCATGAACAGCAACAGTTTGCTCTCAAAAGACTGACAGTTACAGAACATGATGCTGCTTTCAACTGTATTCCTTATCCTTCTATCAGTTTGCCATTGTCAGTTCTGACTAAGGGTGTTGAAAATAATCATTAACTTTTTTGGCGAAGTCAGTTGTCTGACTTGTTTTCTGGTTACCCGAAATCATTTCACTGCCCCTGCTGGGGTCATGTTAATAATGATTAAAGGAAAATATGCAACACATTGCAACTACACAGAGGTTCAACTTGTCCAGATTTCCTTACATACAATCATTCTGATCACCTCACCTGCAAAGTTGGTGAATTCTTTTCCATGTTTCCCCAGCTCAGCACCCAGACTTGATCATGTGATTTATCATAGTGTAGTTTCACTGGAACAGGATCTGTACTTACTGCCTGAAATATAACAAAAATAGAAGCCCTTTATTTGTGTCACAATTTCAAAGGAAACATAATATATATGCTTGGATGAAAGTGATGAGTAGATATGCATTTCCTGATATTTTCAGACTGTATTTAAGAATTATGTTGTCAATTGTTGAAACARCCCTCTAAATAATTCAGAGCTACTGAGTTGCTGGAAATGTGGTTTTTTATTCATTATGTGCTCTAACACTTGGCATCAAAATTACATTATACTGAAGCTATTAAGAAGTTGAAAACAAGGGTTTTAAATCAAGTAAAAAACTACTTATCTTCTTTTCTTATCATCACTCTCACTCTATACACATTGGTTGAAAATCTACACCAATTACTGGAAAATGGTTAAAAAGGGAAGAGTATTCTTAAGCCACATACTGGAATTAATGGAAGATGTTACAGCATAAAACCAACATGATATTGCTGCACCCAAATCTTCCTACCTGTTAAAATGTGTACTTTTTGTCGAAGTTGGAAACATTGTTTTCATATGTTTTCCAATTGCAGTTGCTAATTTTCATATACTTGTGATCAGAACCAAAGTGTTTTCCCTACAGCTTTGAGCACTATCTCTTGAGACCACGGAGCTTTTAGACAGTTGAGCTCTAAACTTCCTTTGTTATGAGAACTGAAGGCTTCAGAGGTATGAAATGGGAGGACAGTTTATTTGATTAAGAGATGTTCTGCACAGAGTAAACAATTGGGGGGATTGCTTTTCTATTTTCATCGTTAAAGAAGAAAAAATAGATGGAAATTGTTTTTTAGTCTTACCATTATGGAACTGTAAAGCACAGCTTGTTTATCAGTGTGTCAAGGAGAGTACCAGCTGGCTAATTAAGAGAACCTAATTTAAACTAATGATGTAGATCCTCAAGATAATGCACTAATGGCTGGCTGAGACTGCTGATGATACTTAACTGTACTCCTGAGGTGTTGCAAGCGACCACTTCTTTTAAGCAGAATTTGTTTTTCCTTTTGAAAATGGAAAATTAAGCCAGGTTGCTCGCCGGCTCATTTAAAATCAGAGGTTACCGCTTGAAAAAGGTCATTTGTGTTTGATAGCTTTTTTCTGCTACATGCTAAAAGACAAGTTGTTTAAAATAATACTTGGACTGTCGTATAGCTAATTTGTTCAGGCATGTCAAATTTCCTTTTGGCTTCCCCAGACAAAGGTGTGACCCATACGTGTTCTGCTGGAGGGCTGCCAGCTGCGTTCAGGGTTGGGGTCACGGCACAGCCAGGAGCAGCAGAAGGAACTGTCTGCGGGGTCAGGCACAGGTAGTACAGCACCCTAGAGGGGGGACCCAGCAGCAAAAGAGAGTTAAGCATCTCGGAAGGGGACTTTCACAGCTGTTCCTGGCTGACCAGGCTGATYCGCCAGCAGCACACTGTGGACTGAACGATGATGACTCCATTTACTTCAGCCCCTAAGTCATCCCAGGTAGCAGTGTGCTGCTATGCAATACTGCACAATGGCAGGTGACAGCGCTTGCTTTCAAGAATTTACAAATGAAAGCAAACGCTTCTCTTGACTTTACAATGAGAATTACCTGGATAAGTCAAAAAGTCTCTTTCTCTATATATGTCTAAAGATACAATATCCATGTTTCCAATATATTTCAATTTAGTCTGCTACAGAATCCTCTAAAGTACTTATTTTGATAAATATACCTGTCATAAAAACGAATCATCCTCAAATCTAGTTGTCACATACGTGCACGTCTTTTACATTAACTTTCACAGTAGAAAGGAATAAGTGTAACATATATATTAGTATTTCAGAGAAAACGTTGTAATAAGCAAAACCAAATAAACATTATTTTACCCAGAAAACAGCATAGTTGCATGACTTAAAGCCCTTTCCAGTACATTTTTAGTTTTCTTTAGCTTTTTTGCACAGTGATGGACATTTCGTTAGAGTGCTCTCATTTTCAAAATATGAAGTTATCTCCACATTTTTTTCCTACTAGCTTGTATGCTTTTTTACAGGGTGGTTTCTTATTTAAGATGTAGACTAGAAATAGTTACATGCACATGTACATGTATGTAAATAATATCCTCCATATTAATATGACACTTAGAAAAAAGGCAGTCTAATAAAAAAAATGCTCTCATTGCTGAACAGCTTAGTTTCTATTTTCCAAAAATGAATTTTGGTATTTTTTCTGTGCTAGGCAGTTCTATAAGTAATGAAAATAGACTGATCTGACTGGAAAGTTAAATTCCCTTCTGTGCCTCCTGTTTGTACAAGTGTTTTTGTAAGTGTATATCATATGACTAGAGCAACATTTAATGGTTAGAAAGATCTTTCTGCTTGCAAAAAACAAAGGTAGAAAATAAATGCTTATTGTTAAAAGATAAGAAGACAGGGCCATGCTTGTTGCAAGAAATGCTGAACAAAGTATCTCTTGGCATGTCACTAAATTCCAAATTAGCCTTACTTCTGTGAATCACCAGTAGTTTTAATTTTTACAGTTTT
>JACAXG010000811.1:0-29676 GCA_018881555.1 Amblyornis subalaris
GGATGATGTGGGTTTAAATCAGTCCCTGCCTTTTGCCCAGGCCTCTGGCAGCAGGCAGTCACTTTATCGAGGGTGGCCAGCACCCCAAGACCCACTCTCATTCATAAGTTCTTTAATAATGGCTGATTCAGTCTATTATAGAATGAATTATTTATTAATAGACACAAAACTAACAGACATAAGACTTTAAACAGACTATTACTACACAGGGATAAAACAAAAGGGAGTACTAGTATAATACATGTGGAGTTAAAGGTACCATTAAATTTAGAGCTAGCTAAGAAATAGTATAACTTAGGATCCAATGTTTCTTACCACCAATTATTGATGGAGCACACATCGAAAAATCCTTTCTCTCAATTCCCGGGAAAGTAACCTTAAAGTTGCATCCAAGCTTCAGGGAGAAATCTTCTCACACGTTCCTAAGGAGTGTGTAAGAGACTTCTACCTCTGTGATAATTTGTGTGGGCTTTTATAGACATAAGAACCGTGTCTTTTGGTCACCGATGTTTATTTTCCTTTATCTCTTTCCACATCTGCTCTCATACCAAGATGTGTATTCAGGGCTTGGGCTCAGACTTTCAGGAGCCTGCGGGTGACCTCCTGCTGGGCTATTAATVTGGCCTGAGTTCTCTCTTCTAAATGCCCCAGCCATGAGAGCAGGGGGACGTCCTGCCATAATACTGAAATAAAGCAATTATCAGAAGATCGTTCATTAAGACCACCTTGCAACCTTGCATCTTAGTCAAGTTCTTCTGAGACTGATTGGCAAATAGTGTTGTGTCCTGGTTTGAAAGACAGGTGTCTGTCAAGGAAGGTAGGAAACCTTCCTTGGATAGAGGATGACCCCCCTCCCTCCTCCGATCTACTATACCTTTGAAATTAAGGGGCTTTCAGGCAAAGATGTGGTAAAAAGAATAACAGTTCTTTACTAGGGTTATATATCTATATATATATACATAACAAGACAGATAAACAGCAACAATAAGAGAACAGACAAACCCCGTAACAGTCCTTTGTCTCTCGTTGGGCGGTTCTCCGTTGGGGCAGGGAGGCTGCGGTGACTGCCCCACGGCTGCAGGGGGCACTGTGGTGTGAGCGTGGCAACCTCGCCACGTGGAAATGGTGGCTCCGGCGAGCGGGAGAGGGAGAGGGGAGATCGCTCCGGGTGCGAACCCACTGGGCAGCAGCCCGGCTCAGCACCAACCTCAGCAGCAGGCAGCAAGCAGCGCAGGCAGGCAGGGTTGACTGGGGAGTGATGCACCTCGGTATCACCCACCAAGGGGCCAGCAGAAGGCAGGAACAGCAGAGACGAGTAGACCACGGCACCAACCCACGTGGAGCAGAAACCCAGGCTGGCGGCAGAGACGGCAGAGGCAGGCAGCTCCGGGTGGTGACCGGTTACAGCGTAACTCTGTACCCTGTCCAGCGGTGAGACCCTCGAGGAGATGTCACAGTGTATCTGTGCTCTGGAGCGAGCGGGCGGAGACGTCGCAGTGTAGCGGGATTCCCAGAGCAAAACCAGCACTCGCTGCAGACATGACCATCCTCCCCGAATGCCTAGCAGAGAAGAGAAGCAAGCCCGGTCTCCACCCACCTCTCGCCAAAGTCTCGGCAAGTCCCCCTTCATCTCTCTCGATGATAAGCTCCAGCCTCTGGGGAAACAACCCCCTTGCCAATATTTCCAGATCTTTGTTTCTTTAATTGGGGAAGTTGTCCTGGCCTCTGGGCTGGGCAAGCGATCCCTTTTGTCCTTAAGTATTGTCCATTCTGGGTGATCAGCACGGAATGCGGTTGGACAGATAACTTTCTTTGTTCTTAAGCATCGCCCATCAGTTCCCCTCCAGCCCCTCCCCACCTACACAGCCTCCCTGCTACATTGGGGAAAGAAAAGACATTTTCATTTTTCGAACCCATAACATTGTCATAGGTGGATCTAGAAAAAAAAAGGTTTAAAGAACCTTTATTATCTGTCAGTCAAACTGAGTTTAACATACCTAGTTCACTAAAAGAATTTGAACAGAACTTCCTCACCTCAGCCTACTACCCCCATTTTTTCCTAAATTCTGAGCATATACAACTAACATACTGTATTGGGTCTGGCTGAGCTGGTGTTCATTTTCCCTTAGAAGCCCTCACAGTGCTGTGCCTTGTGTTGGTAGCTGGAAAGGTGTTGAGAACACACCAGTATTTTGGCTACTGCTGAGCAGCACTGACACAGCATCAGTGCTGCCTCTCAACATTAACCTCCATCAAGGGGCAGGGAGCGGGCAAGATCCTTGGAGGGGACACAACTAGGACAGTTGACCCAAATTAACCAAAGGAATATTCCCTACCATATGATGTCAGCTCAGATATAAAAACTAAGAGAGGGAGGAAGAACAGGGGGCATTTGTTAATTTACGTTTGCCTTCCAGAGCAACCGCTCTGTGTGCTGAAGCCCTGCTTCCTGGGAAGTGTCTGGACATCACTTGCTGATGGGAAGTAGAGATAAGAGGTTTTTTCCTCTTTGCTTATTTGCATGCACTTTCACTTTTTTTTTCTTTAGTAAATTGCCTTATCTCAACCCACTAGTTGTTTTCCATCTTATTTTCTCTCCCCTGTCCCACTGGGGAGTGATAAAGCGACTTGGTGGGCACCTAGCATCCAGCCAAGATCAACACACTAAAAATACTCAAGAATTGTTTTTCATTACTTGAGCTTAGCATATTTTAGGTGAGAAAAGATTAAAGAACAGAGGCAGTATTTATTTGACTTTTATAGGTTTTGTGTTCAGATCTTTTCCTGTAGTTAGCTTATAGTCAGGCAAAGCCATTCTTCAGGATATTCCAGCAGACAAAGTTTATAACCTATACTCAAACCTTATCTTCTTTGTAGGTTTAGACCATCCCATCTTATAACACCGACACTAGTTGATTATTTTTTAACATAGATTACCAGAAACACTAATAGAATAAGGACCCCATTACAACCTTACATATTTACCCTATTTTGTGACACACTGAACAACCTCCTTTCCTTCTATTATCACCTTGGTGATGAAAACAAAAGGCATCTGTCACCAAATATGGACTTCACCAAGTAATACTAATCACTATTTTCAGTTTCCTTAATACCACTGCAAATCTGATTTTGCTCCTATAATACAGGTTTTGTAAGGCAAGACTCTAGGGTTTTCTTTTATGTTCTTGACTGGAGAAAGGACAGCAGAAGAGGGAGAATTGTGTAGTTTGAATGTGCTGATTTTCCTCTCTTCCGTTAAGAATTCAAAGACCCTAGATGATTTATAAAAATGGAGATGCTTGCAGCTTCATTTCTTTTCCCACGTTTGGGTGGCAGAACTAGTTAGCTTAAAATAAACACTGTATCTTCACATGCTTAAGTATTCCAGGACATATTCTACTGCCATAGCAGCAGGATGAACTCTTCCTCAGACTAAGAGCAATCTTACATCAGTAGCTTTTAAATTATTTGGTCAATAGTTACACAGCTGTGTTCATAGCCAGGTAAAGAAGGACACATGTGAGGATAAGGCAATACAGAGTTCCCAGGCAGGTGCAAAGGAGAGCTCGTTTATTACAAAAACCAAGCCTTTTTAAGCAGTTAGCCATTATCAGAATACATGCCATTGAAACACAACAAACAATAATTCAACCAGTCACCATAAGCCACGAGGTGATCACGTGAAAGTTATGTAACTTGTTTTCTCTACTTCTAAGTTAGCTGAGCTCGTTTCCAGAGGCCTTTTTACTTAGCCGAAGTAACAGAAGTGAACCATGATTTTACAAGGGTAACAAGGCCTTCATTTCGCAAGGTTTTACCTATCCGCAACATCTCCCCCTTTCTTTGTTTTTTGTGCTAAGGGTTTGTGTACCCGAGTGCCAAAAGAGTCTGCACCTGTAAAGCCATTATCTTATGAAGACTGTTATTGATCATTTGTTGCACACAAGATAAGATACATAGAATACAGATCACTATCAATAAAAACCTGTCATGGCGTGGCCTCATCCAGCTGGAGGTCAGTGGCCGCAACCTTCCTAGAAGCCTCACGCTTGTCCAGCGGTGCCTCAGTGCGGTGTGCAACAGCCAGTGGGAAAGGCACAGTGCCGTGCCTTCCACCCGCTAGTCCCACCAGCATAGGTGGTTAAGCAGGCAGTCGCACAGTGGACACCTTAAGACAGGAATAAAGAGTCGGAGGTGGACTCTCCTTATGATGTTCCACAGAAGGTCTTTATTCTTGAAGGGTCAGGGAAGGAGAGCCAAAAGAATAGGGTGACACAAGGTTTTATACAGCACAGACAAGGGGTGGAGAGAACACTGAGGGCCAATCACATTAGGGTTAGGGGGAGGAGAAAAGGTGGGGTGGCAGTATACAGACCAATAAGGGGAGGCGAGGGGAGGAGCAGGGGAACAAAGCCAATGGGGCGTCGAGTGAGGGAGAACATTTTGGCACATAACCATATACAGAACATAGATTGACAAGGAGAAACCAAATGAATGGGGGAGCATACTACTCCCAAGGCCTGGGTGGGAGAGACCTTCCTTCTTACTATAATCTAGGGGGAGATCTTGGACCTCGGAGCCTTTACTTAATACAACACCTGGGCTCCCTGGCCCCACAGGTTCCTCGGTTACTTGTGTGGCTGGCTTATCCTCTGCAGCATCTCCAGCTGCAGGCCAAGCCACCACCATAAAAACCCATCGAAAACAACTGTGGCACTGACAAAGAGACCCACATCATGGGAAAACAGAAATAGTGTCCAGTGTCCCCAGAAAGAGAGCTGTTTCTTCTGCACTTGGAAGTTACTGGCTACTGTTCCAAAGCTCATATGGCTGGAGCTCAGGGGCCGTGCTGTTTAGGCAGGAAGGAGTCCCTTAGCTGGAAATGCTGACTTTACATTACCCGAATGTCCTTCTCGGCTACGAGGGCTGGATGGTGATTAGATCATTTTTCCTCTCATGGGGCCTCGTCTTCTCGGAGGCGATCGATGTTTGTCCAGTGGAGCAGGTGACCACTTTAGATCTATTGGCAATAAAACACGTGTACCTTCTCCCCTAGGTTAGTAAACCACCTGGGCCTTGCCATTGCACACCCGATTGTGGACCCTTATGTCAAAACATTTAGAAATTGTTTCCGCACACACAAACCTTCAGGGCGGTATCACTCTGCCGGGGATCAAAATTGATGGAATGCCTGCAAAACTTTAGTGCAAATAGTACATTATGTAAATATTTCTGAGGAGCCACATTCCCCTTTCTTTGTTGTTTTTGATAACATACACGTCTCTCACTATGAACATGAAGGCACCATAAAAGTAAGACAATACATGTAATAAAGCAAGAAACTCACATCGAGCAGAAGTAAGCAAGGTAATACATGTAATCATTAGCACACGAGAGAAAGCATAGTGATTTAGAACAACACATCATCAATTGCCTAAATATTGTAGCATCACCCAGTGTCTGCGATAGCTGGCGAGCCCTGTGTCAGTGTGAGGACCTGGAGAACCTTCCTGGGCAAGGTTCCCAAGAGTACCTCGAAAGGGGATCCAGCTTTTAGAAGGCCAGATCGACAAGCCAAAGTGACTTGATTACATTTTTAGTGCAGAAGGACCTGGGTCTGCTGGCATAAGTCCGACCAGGGAGGGCCAGGGCTTGGCCAGAGCCAAGGCCTGAACTGGAAGGGCTTCCTTAACATATCCTACAGATAAACCTCTATCAATGGCAGTTGAGAAAGTTTCTTGAAAGTATATAGTCCCTGCAGATAACTACACCATGGTATGTAAAAGTCTGTACAGCAGCCGGCTTTGTCATATATCTCTAGCTAAGCAGTCAGTGGTACCTTGAACAAACTGCAAACAAACAAAAGGATGCATATGTGTAACATCAAATAACATCGTGGGGAAAATGTCCGTTATGAAAGGTCAGTGAATTCACGTCATAACATTAATAACACAATCAGAAGTGTAATCAGAATAGAGCAGCAGTAACTGCTCTAAAATACCGAGAGTGTATTCTTCCACACATCTATGCATATATAACAATTAAGGCAAAATAAAAGCAAGAGAGAAAGCACTAAACAGCTTACAATTACTGATATCCATAACTCGGAATTGTTACTCATTTTTCTGTGTCACCTGTAGAAGATTAAACAGCAAAGAGTGTTATAAATAATTATCTCAAGTGACCAATATAGAACACTTACACCCATAAAATTATCAACAAAAAATAAGGATCTAAGAAACTGCATCTTCACATGTTTTCACACAACTCATTATCTTATATTCTGAAGTAATTGCTTACCAAGTCTCCATCATAACTGCTTCAATCGGTTCCATCTCATCTCTATAACAAAAGAACTGTATCTTTCAAATTAAATGAGCATATTTCAACAGAACTTAAACTTAACGTCACTCAAACTTAACGTCACTTAAACGTAACAGAAGGCAACCTAACAGAGCTTAAGCATAATCTCACTGAAACTGAACAGAAAGTAATCTTAATAAAACTTAAACTGAACAGAACGTAAAGTAACAGAACTTAAACCAAACATCACTTAAATTTAGCAACACTTAAACTGAGCAGAATGTAAAATTAACATCATTTAGACTTTGCAGAACTTGAACTTAACAGAACCCAGAATTAACATCTTTTAACAAAACTGAGGTCAGAATTGAGAGTGTTCCTTTAAAAGTCCCAGATACAACAGAATTTAACTTATCTTGGTTCCATTGTTACAAGAAAGCTACTGAAAATTTGTAATACAACAGTCAAACATCAAGGACCAATATGCAAGCAAACAACTGATTAGTAAACTAAATAACAGCAACATGGATTTGCTGGAGACATTATAAAAGTGTGGCAAATATGCTGTGATTTTACATAATTTAGTTGTGAAAATAGCTCATAGTAACTGCAAACATAATTGAAAAGCATCCATTCTCAGTCAGGACTTTTCTAGTATAAGCACAGTTTTGCATGATTTTCCAAATTGCAGCTGTACTCCAAAAATGACAACATTGCATGCCTTGGCAAATTACATTTAAAACTAGATCAGGTAAGACTGCTTTCCTGTGATTTTCAGTACAATAGATTTGACCTTGGACTATTAAAGTGAATGGGATATAAGCATCTAAGGATAAAACATCAATTGCCTAGTTATATAATACTGCCATAAGTTTTGCATATGTAACTCTTTCAGGCCAGTGGGTGTGTAAGACTGACACATATGTAAAGCAGCTACAAAGTGATGGTTTCAGATGATTTTAAGAAGGGTGGCAATGTTTGTTCCACCTGTGATCTATCAATGTACTTAAACTGTTCTGATATCAAGCTCAATTTCAATTCATAAGTAGCAAGGAAGAATAACTACTTGATTTACTAAATAGCTATAGTTACTCAAAATGCTGTCACATGTGTCTTTGTGGCAAGAATCACAGCAAACTACAGGCAAAGCTAGCACAATCCTGCCTGCTTTCCACAGTGGAAAGTTGTGAGCTAATTATATATAAACCTTGAACAATTTTTGCAGATAACGTTAATGAGCAAAGGAGCGAAGAAGTGCCACAATTAATTGGGCAGCTAAGCCTGCCATGGGCCTCACCTGGCTAAGTGAGCCCAGTTATTGTCATCAATCATGCACTGCTTTGACATCCAGGCTTCAAATTTAATTGCTGTGTTTCACATTTTGTTCCATTAGTGTCTATGCTATACATTTCTAAGGAGAGGCCTACAGCATTTTTCCAAGGAAGGACAATATCTTACGAACATGAATCTTACTATCTGCAAACTAAAATGTTTCCACCTAGCAAGGAATGATGTTTCTGAGGGTTCTCAAATATCTTTTCAGGCATACAATGGTGCTAATTTCTGTGGTAACAGTCAACACCATTATAAGTGAGCAAAGAATCAGTATTAATTCAGCCTAATCAGACCTCCAATTCAGAATCTTTGAAAGGACAGCACATATCTCACATGAAAAGTCTCACTAACCATGCAATACACCAGCACGTTCACTGAAAAATTCACTCTTGCCAAGCAGTACTAAAGCAGAGAATCACAGATGTCATTTGCCTGGAGAAACACGTTACATTCACAGAGATAACTCCAAATCTCTCCAGTAAATAAGCCTGTCAAAATTCACAGCTCACTGAAAATACAAAGTTAGTTTAAACAGGGATCCAGTCAAAAATGCCTTAAATATCGGAAAGATAATCCATGTGCATTCCAGGTCTTGCACATACACACCATCACCTGTTAGCTGAATGACAAACACAGGAGGTTGCATTTGTTGTAAAGTACACCTAAATATCTCCGTGTTTTAACATTGACTCTTGGCATTTTTGATAGCAAGGAATGCATCAGCATTCCTTGTGAGTCCCGAGTCAGGATGGCTATCCATGGCCAGTTGCATCTGGGCAAATGGGAGCCGGCAGGGCTGGCCCAGGCGGGGGGGGCTTAAAGAGGCTGAGGGCGAGGGGGCCGCTGCTAGCAAAGCAGCAGCTGGGCAGGGCCGGCATCGCAGCCGGCAAAGGAACCATTGCTGGGGGAGCTGGCAGCACAGAAAGCATTTGCGGGCGAGAGGCTGCGGCCGGAGAAGCACTCTGCAGGGCAGCTGCTATGAGGGGGGCCAAGGGGGAAAGCCGTGCTCCGAAGGGGGGGCCTACTCCGAGGGGGAGCACCTTGCTCCAAGGGGGGGAGCCTTGCTCTGAGGGGGGCCGTTGCCCGGGGGGTGCACCAAAGGAGACTGGGGGCGCCGAAACTGCTGGGGCTGCCGAAAGGAGCTGTGGGCCACGGGGGGCATCGCTAGTGCTCATAATGTCACGCGTGTTGTGAGTTTGTTAGTCCAAATTGAGGATCAATCCTTTCCCTGGATCCAGTTCTTGGATTTGTGCCCAGGTTCGTTATCGGTAGCCAGTCCAGCAGTTCCTGGAGCAGCTACGCGTGGGGTTTTTAATATCAAAGCGTCTCTCATGTCGGAGACAGATACAGGGTTGTCTAACTCGTAATAAAAGTCTCTCCAATGTGGAGTATGTTTTTGCAATATCCTTAAGGTGGACTGATGCTACCGGGACACCCACCAGGGTCTGGCATACTCACGGTCCCGTGGTTCTTTGTCCAGCGAATACCAGTGACCTGACCTTGTAGGCTGTGCTGGCATTTTGCTCTCCATCAGATTGTAGTTCACAGATAAAAGTCCTCTGTTTTAGCCTGGCCTGGGCTCTGCTTTCTGCCTGCAGTGCAGGGGTCCAGGATTGTAGGGATTGCTTGGCTGGGTTGCAGTGCATTTCTTCATTGGAATCTGATGTCCCGTTGTTCTGAGTCTGTAAGGCTTCGTCCCTGGAGGCAGTCCAAGCCTTCAAGGCGATCCGATGTTCCAATGTCCCTGTTTGGGTGCCAGATATGAGGATAAGGTGATACAGAGTTCCCAGGCAGGTGCAAAGGAGAGCTCGTTTATTACAAAAACCAAGCCTTTTTAAGCAGTTAGCCATTATCAGAATACATGCCATTGAAACACAACAAACAATAATTCAACCAGTCACCATAAACCACGAAGTGATCACGCGAAAGTTATGTAACTTGTTTTCTCTACTTCTAAGTTAGCTGAGCTCGTTTCCAGAGGCCTTTTTACTTAGCCGAAGTAACAGAAGTGAACCATGATTTTACAAGAGTAACAAGGCCTTCATTTCGCAAGGTTTTACCTATCTGCAACACACGTCTTGCAGTTTTAGTTAAAAACAAAATGTGGTAATAAGCTCTGCTAGACATTCCAGACAGCAGCAAGCATAGAATGAAAAGTGAAAAGCTACATCATACTTTGTGTGCTCAAAATTGTTGGGAATTGTGTGCCTTTAGCAGAAGGTAAAAAGTGAGCACCCTGCTACTTCCTAGAAGTGAACAACACTACTAACACTCCTACCCCATTTCAACACTGTAGTCACAGACAACCTACAGACTCTCCCACTGGCACCTCCAGCATCCAGTTAATCCAGACTACATCAGTCATGTCCAGCTTGCACCATCTCCTTTCTCAATCTTCTCATCATACTTTAACCAGTTTGAATAAAGAGTAAAATAAGGTAGTCAAAGGGTATGATTAAAAGCTTAAGCATTAGTGATTCTTAAGAACACGCACTTCATTTTTTCATACTTAATTAGTCCACTGGTCCCACAGCCAAGTGTTCACTCTAAGCCCTTCACCCAAGCAAAGAACTGAAGAAATCTGATCAGTTTTAGTATTTGCTGGTTTATGACCCAGACAGTAAGTGTGGCAAGGCAGTCCCCAGGTCAAGAAGGTTATCTGCTCTTTTGCATAAACCAGAAAGATCTCTCCCTTTCCCATGGCCTCCCAGACACATAGACGCCAGGCTGATATGACAGTGAACAATTGCTGTAAAGAGAGATTATGCTGGTATTTTTATGACTCGTAGACACCAAATTTTACAACAATAAAATATTCCCTCTGCCTCACACAAGTTGGAAAAAATCCTCTATGCACCCCAAAGTGTGAGAGGAAAAAGACCCCTCAAGCTGGGATGCTGGCTTTGAGTAATTCTTCTCTTCTGGAAGTTGAGTGAAAGAAGCCTCAGCACACCAGACCATAATAATACTTCAGATTTGATAAGTCATATGAGCTTCTAAACTGTACTATTCCTTGGCTAGTCATTGTATTGATCTATATTGTGCACTGTATATTCATATTATAACTCACTAGTGAAATCTCTTGTTACTCTGTGTAGTTAGTGATTGGCATATTTGAGTCTATTAGCGATGGTGGCACAGTGTTTATTAATCTCTTGTTACCCTGTGCAGTTAGTAACTGGTATATTTAAACCTATTACCGACAATGGCATAGTGTTTATTAATATCCCTTTTGTTTTATCCCTGTGTAGTAATAGTCTGTTTAAAGTCTTATGTCTGTTAGTTTTGTGTCTATTAATAAATAATTCATTCTATAATAGACCGAATCAGCCATTATTAAAGAACGTATGAATGAGAGTGGGTCTTGGGGTGCTGGCCATCCTTGATAATGTGACTGCCTGCTGCCAGAGGCCTGGGCAAAAGGCAGGGACAGATTTAAACCCACATATTCCATTCATAACAGTAAGAAGACTGTCTTATTCTCTGCTTGACAGAGATGTTCAGAGCAGGGAGAGATATACCTCTGATATTCAGGGTAAGCTTGAAGAAAGGTCCACGAATTTTTATACCTGTAGCATTTCAAGGCCTTCTAAGGGTATCACGGATCTCCTGACTTTGTGTCAGCTTGGTAGATGCATCAACTGCACAGTAAGTAAAATCTCCCAAGATCATAAATTTAGAAGGTGCCAATGTGAAGCTGTACAGCAGATCTCTTATCTCTCTGTAAGGGAGCTGGATAATCTGCAACATGGTTTGTATACTAGAGTTCTCATCTTGGCTTTCTTCCTTGATTCACATCCCAAGCAAAAACAGTCAAGTAGTGTTATTTCTAGTGACCATTGCTTCCACACCTTGGCTCTTATTTGTCCATATGTAAACTACATAGTGCAGAGGTAACATTGCACTGCTCTTGTCCTCTTATACATCCTGCTGAACAGCATCAGAGATCAAGATGACCCACCCACTGCATGATTAGCATCATCAAATCAGGCAGTGATGCAAGCAAGTTAAACTATTGCTGTGGGTTTGGGTTTTTGAGGGAATTTTCTCCCATCTGTTACCTGAAAGGAAGATGCTGTGAGGGGAGGATGGTGTCCAGGAGATGACTAGGGGGTAATTAAGAAACAAAAGAAATGGCCAAGCACTCTCACGTACCACTGTAATGGTTCTGCCAGAGGAAAGAGAGTTTGGGAGTTTTAGCTGGGGAGTGAGCTCTCTAGCTGGGGGGTTTTTCTCAGGAATTGCAGTATAATGCTGCAAGAAGTGATGGGACTAACCAAGACTTCGCTGGGGGGTGGGGGCTGGCCCCTTCCCTTTTCTGCTGGGTGATCGGGGAGAATGGTCATGTGTGTTGCAGAGGGCATTTGGCTGCTCTGGGAATATTGCTACACTTTAGCTTGCTGTCCTGGGTCTGCCTGTCTCAGCTGTTCCAGCTCACTGCTTTGGGGATGCTGCTACAGTTTAGCTCACCACCTGGAGTGGTACCGAGACTGGCTGCTCCCTGTGAGTTTTGCCATCTCCCGTCTTTTCCCCTCGCTTGAGCTCCCACCACCCCCTTGGTGGGTTTCCTAGCCCATGTTGGAGCGCCTCTGAGGACACGGGGGGACCATCGCATCCCCTCTGCCTTGCCAGGAGCCAGCAGCGCCCCCCGAAGTCGTGTGTGGGGGAGTCACTGCAGCCCCTCTGCCTCAACACGAGCCAACAGTGCCCCCTGCTGGTTGGGGTCATAACTACACCAAAGGGGAAATTGCTTGACAGGTGGAAAAAGGCTGTTATTGGGTTTTCTGGTTTTTTGTTCTTACTGTTGTTGTTTGTCTGTCTTGTTTTATATATATATATATATATTTTCTGGTAAAGAACTGTTATTCTTTTTTCCCATATCTTTGCCTGGAAGCCCCGTAATTTCAAAGTTATAATAATTTGGAGGGAGGGGGTCATCTTTTCCATTCCAGGAAGGTTCCTGCCTTCCTTGGCAGACATCTGTCTTTTAAACCAGGACAACTATTGAGTCATGGCCACATGCCTTAGCCTATAATTGATTTTCATTATATTTCATCAATAGTTTAATAGATTGCTGAGTTTTTGTTGCCCTGATTTTTACAAAGAATGGAGCAGGTGAGAGTATGAGGTCATTAATTAACTTTTCTGCCTCACCTCTGCTCCCTACTGCAGACAATATTTGTGGAATTAAAGTGGGCATGAATCATGCTTGTCATCACCAGAGCAATTCCAGGCTTTTAAATCTATTTGCTCTTTTTATCAGCCAGGGAAGTAGCAGACTAGGAAAAGGTTGACATACAATTTTAATTTAACATCATTAATTTATTGTTTAATTCCAATTCATTTAATATCAATTATACCCTATGCAAGCACACAAGCATTTGGTAGCTTCCAAAACCAGCGGCCAGAACCTCCTATCATGCCAATTTCCTCCTTTACACAACTGGCTCAGTTGTAAAACTCCCTCCAGGGAAGTACCAGGATATTCACATGTAGGCCTGAAGGTTTTCATCCCTTCTGGTGGGCCATAGCTGGCTGAACTACGCTGACATGAGAGGCAGCTATCATGTCTTGGTGTCATAAACCATCAAAGACCCCCAAAGCACCCTCAGACTCATTTCTGGGCCTTCCACCAGAGGACTGCACGAGTTCCACATTGTTACATCAGACAGTGTAAAACTCCCCCCTCCAGGGTAGGTACCTGGGCGTTCCTGATGCCAGACATTTTTGCTTTTATGCTTTTTATATTAGTAGTATTTTTGCTTTTGTACTTTTTATATATTAGTAGCCCTGTAAGCCTGTAACCCTGTAGCCTTTACCCTATAACCTTGTAAATTCCTAGCTAGCAAATTCCCTATCCCATAGTCAAAATAGAATTCCTATGTCACCTTATCACCACTAGTGTTCTGGGGACCAGGGACATCTCTCCATCCCATGCCTCCTAAAAGCCAAAACAACAGTAGAGCTAGCAGTGTTAGGGGGGTTCAGTGGGAGGCTGAACCAAAGGGGGAATTGCCTCATTAACCGTATTTCTAATTGGGAGATTTTTGTCAACTATGTTAATTCATTGAAACCCTATAATAGTAGAAGCTTGAGCACGCGGACACACACCTTTTTACCCTTTTTACCTTTTAATACAACTTATACTTGCTTGTGCCGCAGCAGGGATTTGGGCCCCTCCCACGGGCGTGGCTGATCCCGGGGGTACCTCAGGAAAGGTTTTGCTTCCTCCATACCTCAAAATAAATTTTTTACTTTTTCTTACCCTCTTATCTGGCCTCAGCCTCTGCTTTTCAAACATATAAGGCATCATTCTCACCTGAACCTGAACATATATTAACCCATTGAACTTTGCATTTTGCCGGCTTCCCCCACCCCCGACGGATCAAGACTGCGGCCATCACTTTGACCCATGGACATCTAAATTGCAGTAATGAAGTCTCAGCTCTGGATCCACAAGTGGTGATATCTTTCCACTATCTTCTCTTATCCTTTCTTTCTCTTTCTTTTCCTTATATATTTTCTTAAGTGATATTTTTATGCTTTTATATGGCTATATTGATGCCAAAGGGATTTTTTGCTTTTGTACTTTTTGTATATTAGTGGCCCTGTGGCTTTGTAGCCTTTTACTCCATATTCTTAGCTAGCAGTTTCCCTACCCTGTAGACAAAACAAGATTCCTGAACCACCTTATCACCCCTAGTGTTCTGGGACCAGGGACATTTCTCCGTCCCATGTCTCCTAAAAGCATAAACAACAGTAGAGTTAGAAGTTTAAGGGGGGGGCTTCAGTAGGGGGCTGAACCAAGGGGGAATTACCTCATTAACTGTATTTCTAATTGGGAGATTTTGGCCAATTATGTTAATTTGCTAAACTTATAAAAGGGTCAGAGCCCATTGGGGGGAAGGTAAGGTAAGGGTATGGTACAGTATGGTATGGGACGAGGACTACAGTGATCATCATGTGGAGTGCATTTTGTACACTTGGAGGACCTCCAAATAAAGGTATCCACTTTCCTTATCCTCTTAACATCGTCCAGCTTCTAATTTTAGGTAGAAAAAGGTATCAGTATTACTATAGATAATAATAACCAAAATGGCTACATACCTCCTTTCCATTGCAACCAAATTGTTCAAAAATAAACCCCACATATATATAAAAATATCACTCATTCAGTGTTGTTTCACTCTAATCTGCCCCAAGGGATCTATTAACAAGAACCTGTTACCTTGCCTTCAGGGGTGGGTTGTAACACCCTTCCCTCAGGGCAAACCGGAAAAATCCAACCTAGAAGAAAAGTCTATAAGAAATGAGGTGTATCCTCTACTCACATAACTTTAGGGGCAAAAATTGGGAGACGAGATGTGGTGAGTTTACTTTTTCTAAAGGAATCTGACAGCATTCACTGCAACTGAAATAGACAACCAAAATGACAACCAAATGCATCAGTAAATTCTGAAGAACGATGTCTTGACACTTAGAAGTTACCTTCAACTCAATCGAGAATAAAAGTGATGGTTTAAATTTTTCAAAACAACTAAGTAACTAAACAAAGACTAAAGGAGAAAGTAACAGAATAATAAGAAAAACCAAAATCTGGGAGGTCTCTTGTTGTATCAGCCTGATATGTAATTGACCTTTCTGCTGCTCAGTTCCTGTGCATCTGATACTCCCTCTGGTGGCCTATACTGCAAACATTTATTTTGATTGAAGAAACCCACTGAAGCCCCCCATCTCCTGAACACACACTGTTTCTGGACTTCAGAAGGCAATTTTGCTCCAAGGGAGCAAAAACTTCCTGTTGCTGCACCTGTGTAGACAGTGCCTGTGCTTGACTAGGTTTTTGCACATTATTAAACAACGGAAGAGTAAAATACTCTTCCCCACATTTGAATCATGGCAGAAATCACAGTATACAGCCTCCCTACCTATTTCATATAAATATTAAAGCATTTAATGGAAGTCTGAAAAACAGCAGCCTTACTTTATACAAATAAAGGATACTGAACCAGATGGCTCATTTCTGATGTCTGCTCAAAACTAGACATGCTATCCATCACTGGCAAATTTTTAGAAGTTTTTGAAACACAAACAGGGTTTTGGTGTTTTGTTGTTTTTTTATTGGAGGGGTTTTTTTTTTTTAGAAGAGGATATAATTTCACTGATGGCTTTACATAAACTTAAAATGGCACCAAACACCATTAGGTACGGTTTTTTGCCAGTAGCAGTCATCAAAAATAAATACCACATGACTAGCTTGCCATAATGTGACTCACAAGTTCCAATAAATATCAGGCCATTTACAGTCACAAAACTTTTTGATCAATAAAATAAACTGTTAAAAAGAACTTTAATTTTACGTGTGCATACATAAATATACATACTTTAAAAAACTTTGAGAGCTACAAATCAGTTTTTCTCTTTATGTATACATACATACATACATATATATATATACACACACATAGGGAAGAAGGACTGATGTCCTCTACCTGGACTTGTGCAAAGCATTTAGACTCTGTCCCACACAACATCCTTGTCTCTAAACTGGAAAGACATGGATGTGATGCATGGACCACTTGGTGGATAAGGAATTTGCTTAATGGTCACACTCAAAGAGGTGGGGTCAATGGCTCTATGTCCAAGTGGAGACCAGTGACGAGTGGCATCCTCAGGGATTGATGTTGGGACCAGCACTGTTTAACATCTTTGTAGATGACATGGGTAGTGGGATTCAGTGAACCCTTGGCAAGTTCACTGACAACACCAAGCTGTGTGGTGTGGTCACATGCTGGAGGGAAGGGATGCTATCCAGAGGGAACTGGACAGGCTTGAGAGGTGGGCCCGTGCAAACCTCATGAAATTCATCAAGGCCAAGTGCAAAGTGCTGCACCTGGGTCAGGGCAATCCCAAGCACAAATACAGACTAGGCAGAGAATGAACTGAGAGCAGTCCTGAGGAGAAGGACTTGGGGGTGTTCATGGATGAGAAATTTAATACGAGCCAGCAATGTGTGCTGGCAGCGCAGAAAGCCAACTGTGTCCTGGTCTGCATTAAAAGCAGCATGGTCAGCAGGTCGAGGGAGATGATTCTGCCCCTCTGCTCTCATAAGGCCCCGCCTGGAGTGCTGCATCCAGCTCTGAGGCTCTCAACATAAGAAGGACGTGAACCTGTTGGAGCAAGTCCAGAGGAGGCCACGAAGATGATCAGAGGACTGAAGCACCTCTTAAGAGAGTTTGGGTTGTTCAGCCTGAAGAAGAGAAGGTTCCAGGGTAACCTTATAGCAGCCTTTCAGTACTTAAAGGGGGCCTTACAAGAAAGACTGGAGAGAGACTTTTTACAAGGCCATGGAGTCATAGGACAAGGGGGAATGGCTTCAAACTGACAAAGAGTAGGTTTATATTAGATAGCAGGAAAAAATTATTTACTGTGAGGGTGGTAAGGCCCTGGCACAGGTTGCCCAGAGACATTGTGGATGTCCCATCCATGGAAGCGTTCAAGGCTGGGTTAGATGGGGCTTGGAGCAACCTGGTCTACTGGAAATTGTCCCTGCCCATGGCACGGGTGTTAGAACCATTCTATGATTCTATGAACAGTAGTCTGGAAGTCCCCTTTCAAAGACAAGTTATTTTCTTAGAGGAAAAGAATTATGTATTTTTGTTCTCTGTTTTTTCTTATAATTTCCCTTCTGTTCCTGTTGGAACCCTGAGATCAGCTAACTACAATTTTTCAGTATTGACAGGTAATGATTTTCAAAATCACACAGTGTTTGATCTGAGGCCTTGGAAAAGACTTCCCTTATCTGATGATAACACTAAGATTGCTATTGTGTAATTAAAAAGCAACTTGTTATATCACTGGGTGAAATATGTAGAGATGTAGAAAATTAGGTTTATGAGTTGCTAATAATGTATTAGTGGCAAGATGGAGGATTTTGGGTGTGGGTTTTTACTACTTCCTTCTTCTTCACAAATCTAGATAGCTTACTATTGGCTCGAGAAAGCCCGCAATGCAGACAATAAATGAATAGCTACTGGATTATAAGTAAAAACATGTTAGTTGGCAAAGTATAATTGGATAAATTAGACTTTAAATAACCTTGGAACTCACAACTTGAGGCCATTTTTCCACCTTGTTACCTTGGGCTCGTTTTGTGCTGCTGTACCATAGATAAGAACTTAATAAACAACCTAATTAGAAGAACGTCTCAGTGCCTCCTCCGTTTCATTCCAAACTCTGATCAAAGAACTCTCGAAACAGCAAAGGTAGAAACAGTAATGGGATATTATCATGTTCCCTCCTTCAGACATGAAATCTTTTCAAGATACAGATAAATATGGAATCTTTCTAACCTCACTTTTGAAGCCATTTACACTTAAGAAAAAATAACAAAATAATGATTTGTGGTGGTTTAACACCAGCTGGGAATTAAACTCCAAATAAGCTACTCCCCTTCCCCTGCCTCCCTCCAGTGAGAGGGACAAATGTAGAGACTATGGGTTGAGATGACAATTTACTGAAAACAAACAGCAGTGGAATAAGAAACTCACAGTAACAGCAGCAATAGTAATAACAAAAGTATACAAAAGAGAAGGTGCTTTACACACTAAAGTTGTTCACCACCTCGACTCAGTTCTGCATGTCTGCCAAGACAAAAAACCAAGATGGCAGATGTTCCTGCATCTCGACAGTGACACACAGTTATTCCTGGGACAAAGACAAGATGGCAGGCGCTCTCCTTAGCCAGCGTCACATGTGCCCCCCCCCCCACCCCGAAGCTAAGATAAAATGGTGGATGTTTCTGCAGCCAGAGTTCCCCGTTCCTGAGCCCAACACAATGAAAAATACGATGGAAAAACCTCCAAAAACCAGATCATTCACACTGTGCTGCTCCGCCCTGACAGGCCTGACCAGTTCCTCTCAGCTCCTGTTGGCTTGGTGCCTGCAGCCTGGCTCAGGTCCCTTTGGCTCAGGTCAGACTCAGCTGGGCTTGGGCTCACCTCCACTGCTCTGTTCCCCATGGCTGCTTTCTGCCCTGTCTACATGGTGTGTACCGTTGGGCTCAGATGTGTTTGCCGCTTGGAGTTGCATTCTTTCCAAGAGACAGGAAGGGATGGGTGGTGCCAGGAGTCCACGGGGCTGGTCCCAGCAACTTCCCTGAGGAAGAAACGGAACAAAATGGCACACATCTGGTGTGTACTCACCTTTTCTTCCCCCCCAAAACTTCGCCCTCCAGTGATGATGTGGCTGGTATAGAAAAGCAACCACACTCCACCCCCTCTCTGCAACCAGGATGTCATCTACCCCTTATTCTATACCATCCAAATAATACCCACATCTCACACCTTCCTACTATATACATATGTATATATACACGCAAAAGCACAGGTATCATTTCAGTAATCTATGGCCTTTCCCCCAAGATGTCTGTTGAGTTCATTTAGTCCATGACTATGGGTTCTATACATCCTAGATGTCTTTCAGAGCATGAGGGCTGCTGTGTTGTCAGCTGATTGCTGCATCAGGAACTCATGACTGGTGTATCTGGAGCAGTTCATCCTCATTGTCCATGGGAGTTTTGGCACACAGTGGCATGTCATTCAGCAACCAATATTACATATACATTTAAATATTACAGACTGTTCTCACCTAAAAATCAAATCTCCCTGAAGTACAGATTGTGTTTACCCATGCTTCTGCATCAGCCACCAAGTGCATCCAGGTCCTTGAGTAAAAACAATCCCACAGATGGGTTTGCCTTTGCTCGAGATGGGACTAATCCAAACTGTCTTCTCTAACACATTCCTCATATGCACCACAGGGACTTTATCACCTGCTGTGGTACATGGAGGTTTTGATTGTTAGAGCCTCAGGTATTAACTAACCAGGTGGCCTTCGCTAACTATACATCCCAATGTTTGAAGGTCCCACCACCCATTGCTTTCAATGCGGTTTTTAAGAGAGGCTGGTGCATGATAGGGAATATGACACACCCACTCAATCCCTTGCTCTCTGGCCCAGGTGTCTGAGGCTATTTTTGAAATTAGTCCCAATGTCTGACTCAATTCTTTCAGGGGTGCTATGTCATCACAGTGTGGGAAGAGATGGGATAGAGTTGGACTGGGAGCTGTGAGATGCACTTACAGCATGCCATGACAGTACAAGACCTGTCTCCACCTAACCCCAAGAGAAGAAAACACAGTGCCGTATGGAAAAGAACCTACCGGAACCTACTGAACCAATGGACAACGAGGGATAACCCCCATATAAAGACTCTAATGTGTGATTGGTTGGGTGACGGAAAAATACCATGTAAGGAAGGATGGTGTCTTGGGAAAGTGTATATAAAGCATTTGTTTCTTGCAAAAAACATCTTAGCCTCTCCCACGTGTGGTCTGTGCAACATCCGCCACAAATGGCACCCCATATCGGGACAAGAATAGACAACTAGTGGTTGTACCAATGGCGGAGCTCGGCTGAACTTTACAAGGAGCTGAAACAAAGCTCGAAGAATTGAAACAAAATCCGTGGCACCAAACGACCTTTTCTGCAGGACGGAAGGTAGCAGCCGGGAACGATGAGGGATGGTGTATCCCAGAAACAAAAAGAAGTCTTCGACACTGCAGAACAGATTTTGAAAAATCAAAGAAACTCTTTGTGGGATCAAACTGTGCAGCGCAATGGAGTGCTGGCAGAACTTTTGCTTCTGTGGGGGACAAAATTCGAGGCACTCACAGTGCATGCGCGATCCGGAGATCGGAAGAAGGACTATGCCACAACTCCTGCCGCGCCAAAGCCCTCTGAGCCCCAGCTGAACGAAATACAAGACTCTAATCGTAAGTTTGTTGGGACTATGGGAGAAGATGACCCCTGGGCACCTGATCTATTTGACCCTGGGGGGAAGCGTGGTCTTTCCTCCCCCAGTTCGATGGGCGGCGGCAGGAAGGCAGGCTGCCACAGAGGACATACTTTTTCAGCCGTTTGCCAGCCCAGTCGGCCTCCTGGATGGGAGAACTTGCCTTGTGGTGTCGGGGAGAGGCTGCGTTGTTTTGCTTTAGACAGCGGCGTGGGTGCCCCTTTTGCTCTTAACTTTTTGCAAACTGTGGTGAACTCGTATGATTTAGCACAGGAAGACCTTGTGCAGGTCGAGTGAGTTATGCTAACGTGTGCGGTTCACTCTCTGTATGTCAGAGTGGAGAGGGCTTAGCTGTGGTGGTTTGATTGGAGTACAGTCTAGAATTGATGGACAGGTCGCTAGACGAATGGGATACTTGTTTACGCCTCTGTGATGACATATTCTGAAGAAGGAGGAAACGGAAGTACAGCCATCTTTTTCTGCTTTCTCTGCCGAGGGTTGGCAGCCCCCCCCAGGCTCCAGCCCAGAGCCGCTGGCAGTCCCGGTGAGCAGTGGCCAAGGCTGGGCCGCCGGGAGAGAGACCATCCCCCAGTAGTCGCCAGTAATCATGAAGAGCCTCCGGGGCCGCGCAGCCTGCGCAGGTCCCGGCACGGGGCTTTCCACGCAGCTCAGCGTGGCTTACACCGAATCAGCAAGAAAACAACACCACGCAGCCAGCAATGAGAGACATGGCAAATATTTTCCCCGATGCAGATCCAGATAAGAGCAATCTTTCAGGTACGACTTGTGGATACTAATCTCCTTCCAAGTCAGAGAAAACTGGAAGATACAACCGCATAAAGAAAGACAATATGGCGGCGCCACGTGGAAGAAGCTAACATGGTGGCTCCAAGGTCAGTGAAGGAAGGGAGAGAGAGCGGAGACACTGAACACGTGTGGGCCGAGCCGCACCACTCCCGCTGCAGCCAGGGCTCCCATCTCCTACAATAGTGCCGCAGTCCTGGACCCTCATTATTATTGCAATTTCTGTACATAGGCAAAACCATTCCCTAACAGTTTTCCATTTCCCCTTTGGCCCTTTCCCCTCTCCTTCCCCGGTGGCTGCGGCAGAGTCCCCAGGGTACTGACAAAACGCCAGAAAAAGCAGTTCCATCCCAGCGTGGGCAGCTCTGTGGCACGCGGCCATGGAAAGCAGGGGTCAACGGGAACGGCCAGGCTCGCTCCTCGGGCGGGAGGGGGGCTGCACCTTTGCTGCCGGGCCTCAGCTGCGAGTCCGCCGGAGCAGGCGCGGCGCGGGGGGTGACTGACTCTGGGACGACCGCGTGTGTGCTCCGCGGGGCACCACACCGAGGCGACGGCAAGGATGGGTGGGCCCAGCAGGGGGAGACCTAGACATGTACCCCTGCGGGAAAGTTGGGAAACCCATCCAGTGCTTTACTGTTAATCTGTAAATTCATGTTTCTTTCAAATACCCTTTTAACTAACAAGTCTGAGTTGCAAAGAAATTATCCCACCCGAAGGAAAAAAAGAAGAGTTTTCATCCAGAAGCCTGTGGAATTAAGAGACATCACTATGTTCGCATGCCATTTTGCAGTTAAGAGGACTTCTGTCTTATTTTGAACTCTTAAGAGGTGCTTACTTTGTCCCAACGTTGGTGTCTTTGTAAATGCAAACTATTATTGTTAAAAAATAAATTTTACCTAGTCAGAAAATCATTTTTTATTCTTGCTAAGCCTAACTTCGTATTTTCAGCAAATTACCTGTGTGAGTGTAACGTATTTCTGCCTGCAGAAACAGTTAATATAGTTAATGATTCTGAATATGTTGTTTATATTATAACGTTAATACATCGAATTTTTATAATGGAATTTATCCATAATATATTATTTGGTGTTATATATATGCACTCCTTTGGTTATTTGCAGTTATCCATGGTACCATTGATTACTTAAGTAAGATAAATGGCAAAGCCAGCTGCTTTACATTTATAAACTTTTATATACCGTTGTGTTGCTACATGTATGTCGTGGGTCTGCCTGGAGATGTACCAGACACACCACGAAAAGTTATTCTTTAGGGGAATTAGGGTTTAATTTCATGAGGAGAAGTATGGATGATGAGGAGAATGGAAGAAATACAATGGCAGAATAGGCACAAAGCTTAAAATAGTAAAAAGATTTTATTACTGACAGAACTAATAATGAAAAGAATAATAAAAAAATTAAGGCACACATTCAGGTACTTTTTCTTCTTCCCAAATACCTTCCCAATTCCTGACAACCACACAAAGAGAAAACAAACATAGGTTTTTTAAGAGTCCGTCTTTATACATAGAAAAGAGTTTTCTTCTGCTGTAACTTTATTAACCACTTCTCTCCCACAACAACTTGCAGTCTTTTCACAACGGCTAGTGTGGGTCATATATATATATAGTCCATGGGGTAATCTTTTTAAGGATGAGCAATCCCAGCCTGAGAGTAAAAAAAGTCGTCGTCTTCATTTTCACAAAAGCCTCAGCAAATGCATATGCCCAGCGTGGGCAATTCCCTCAGGTTGTACCGTGGATTCCATCCCCCCAATGTACCGTCAAAATGAATTATAGAGAAAATAGTCTGTCACATTACAGCTCACCAAAGCTTGCAGGAGAAAATCTCTTCCTCGGTGTCGCCACCTCAGCTCTTCCTTGTGGTGGCCGCCATGTTGTCTTTCTTATGCGCATTCTCCAGTTCTCTCTGACTTGGAAGAAAAACGAGCATCTGAAGTTATACCTTGAACCCTGGAAAGTTGGTCTCATTCAGATTCCTCACCATGTGTTCCTGTTATCGGCTGCATGGTAGTCTCTAGCCGATATTCAGTGCATCAGAGCTGCTCCGCCACAGGGTCCGGGGCTTTTCACAGCCGCGTGCAGTCCAGGGCACTGGTGGCAACTTGCAGAGATTACATGGCTGCGAATTAGCATAAGCCACAGCAGTGGCAGGGAAAACCCCAAGCCGCGACTCGCTGCAGGCTGGCAGCGGTTCATAGTGGTTTTATAGCTGTCAGCGTGGAGTGTCTTTTTCCGGCAGCAGCGGCTTTTTGGCAGCCGCTTGCCGGGGGCTGGCGGGGCCGGGGGGCCTCTGCTCGGGCCGAAGCCCGAGCGCCGCCACCCCTGGGGCTGGTGAGCTTAAGATGGATGCCCTTCCGCTGCCTTCTTCCCCAAAGTATGCAAATCACAGAGGCACAACCAGCTATCTGATTGGTTTAACAACCCGTCTATCAATTCTGGACCCTGGACCAATCAAAACTGTCACGATTTATCATTTTAAGGAAGTTTTACCAATTGAAATTAATAGAAGTTTACTTGTAGGTATTTTAGGCAAACCTTTCCACTCAAGGTTAAGGCTCTGGCCAAGCTTTAACCCTGACTGGACAGGGAAGTAAGCCAACAAACCCAGGTGTTTCTACACGAAAAGTATGGTCAAGTCACCTTGACTTGTTAATTTGGTCTTGTGGAAGCTGAATCCCCTTTCAGGAAGCTTGGAAGCCTTGCCTGGGAAAGGTCTTACAAGTACTCACTGTGAGATGGATCTCCCCAGCAATTACAGACTCTGGGTGATGGTATAGTATTTATGATATTTTTACTTGGTATGTACTTGTTATTTTATTAGATGTATTGTTTTTCTGTTCATAACAAGAAAAATGCATGCTATGTTACACATTTTAAAACAAAAAAGGGAGGAGTGATATACCCCCCACAAAAGACTGTAAAAAGATTTATATATTCTTAATTTTTTAAATCACATTCAGAATGACCTAAACCCCATCCAGTACCATTTTAGCAGATCACAGACTCACTTAGACTTATTAAGAATCTTGAAAGTGAAAAATGGAAAGACTGTCTCTGTTAATAACCCTGGGAGTGAAGGTATGCTTGTGTTTTCACAGATTCTAGTCCACGATGGGTACCTGCAAGAGTGGTCCAACCAGCCTTGGTCACTCCAGCTTCATCATCAGCTTGTTGAGAGACTGTCGTAGGTTAGCCTGGGGAAACCCCAGACACCCCAGGATACTGTATTCTTAAGCGGAGAATGAAGGAAGTACATGGCAAAAACAGGCTCCAAAGCTTAAAATAGTAAAATATATTTATTACCTAACAAGCTAAAAGTAAGAAAAGAATAATGATAATAAAGATATTAAGGCAAATCTCCAAACACCCCCTCTCTTACCAATACATCCCAACCTTTCTCACCGATCACGCAAAGGGACATAAAACATGGGATTTTGATCTTTTTGATTAAGAGTTCTTATTGCCATTTTATGGATGGGAAAAGAGTTCTTTCTGTTGTGCCGTGGGATCCATCCCACGGAAGATAGCTCCCAGTGGAGTTTTCACCTTCAGAAAACACCACAGCATGCCCAGATTCTGCAGTGGTGAATTCTTTCTCTCCCACAAGAAACTTAAGAGTTCGTGGGTCACGAAGGAATTCAGTGGGATTAAACTTTTAAGGACGAGTCATTCCAGCCTAAAGGTAAAGGTAAAAGTCTCTCCCTCTCATTCATCATCTCCAAAAACTGCAACTTCATCTGCTCACAACATGAAGTGTTCTTATTCTCAGGCTGGTGAATTTCAGATCCCCCCATGCTTGTATCTTGTGAATTACAGAGTAAAGATAGTTTGGTTCTATTACAGTCTCACCAACGGCTTACAGAAAGGGGTCAGTCCTGGTGGCAAGATGGCATCTCGTCTGCCACTTCCTCCTTCTCCTCAGTTGAGCTGCCGGTCTCCATGTTTCTTCCCCTCACGTGACTTGCTTTCCTTTCTCTCTTACTTGGAAGAGAAGTTAATATTTGCAGAAATGTCTGCAGGAGGATTTATGGGATTCACATCGGGGTAATACTCGCCTGCTCTCTCCCTCTTGGTCATACACTGCTTTTCTCTAGCTGGTATCAGTGAAAGAGAGGGGCTGCCTCCTCCCCGAGCCACGCCGTTCGTGCTGGCGGCGGCTCACAGCAGTTTAAGTGCTGCTAATTAGCAATAAACTGCAGCATCGACTTCAGCTCCCAAGCCCTCCGTTCTTTGATCTCACCGCGTCTATCTCTGGGAGGGGAAGGGGGGGGGCAGTCCTCTCTCCTTCGGCAGTCTCGGCTCCCGCAGCCTGCTGGGCTCGTTCGGCCCCGCCGTGGGCCAGATGGAAATGGGCCAGTCCTCTCCCGGGGGCTAGACGGAGCGGGGCCGGCTCTTGCCAGGCTGGGCCAGGGGCCCGGTCCCAGGGCCCTCCTGCCATGGGAGGAGCAGGGGAACAAGAGACAGGACATATTTCCTGGGTGTTTTCTAAAACATATCTCCAGCAGAGGCGTGTCTAAACATCAGTGGTTTAAGCTCATTGTCCATCAGCTGTTTTAACCAATCAGTTTTCTCCACACTGAGTTAAATCACCACAATCCACCCCTCGCCTCTGTGGTGACATGTTTAAGAAACCATAATCATAATTACATTTAACATACAATTTTCACTTACAGCAAACCAGAACTAAAAGAAGAACAAAATCACATAGACCTCCACCCCTAGGATTTACACCTTAGAACAAAACAAAGAAGTATAACTCAATACGTGTTTTTGCCGTCTTTTCTCCTCAAATATTCACTTCAAAGCTGTTTTTAATAATTTTGGGTTCGATTTCCCGGCCACCGCACCAAAATTAGTGTCTCGGTCTAGCCCCACGAATTGGGCGCCAAATATTTTTGTCACGGTTTGGACAAACTTAGGAGGAAGACTCCAAGAGCCTCCTCTGCAAAGGATAGGGTCCTAAAACTCCCTTCCCCCCCAATAAGAATTTCTTGGAGGAAAGTGAAAAAAACAGTTTATTTAACAAAACCCAGGTGCTGGGGGGGGTGCATGCAGGCACCAGGGGAAGGGAAATGAAAATAAAAAAATTAATAATGTTAGATAATAAACCTCTCGTGGTGAAGACAACCTGGATGAATTCAGAGTCCTTTTCTGGGTGTGGTCTTCTGCTCTGTCTCTAGCTAGCTGCTTGAGTACAGAGTAGGCCCTCTCCAGGCCCAGGGTGTAGGCCCCGGAGAGATGGTATGTAGAACAGAGCCCAGTTGTCTGTTATAAAGTTCCAAAGGAAGAAGGAGAAAGAAAAAAAACAATCCCAGAAAAAACTGTCTTCTTTCCTTGCCTCAGGCAGAGGAGGGAAAAAGCCAAAAGCAAGTTTAAACTCCCTCCAATATCCTTCGGCTGAGCAAAAGCAGGGCGAAACTCACAGGAAGAAAAAGGTAAAAAAGTGTCCCCTTCGCCTTCTGCCACACAGAAAAGCGGCTGAAGAGAGTTCTCTCCTGAGAAGCAGAGTTTCTCCTGAGAACCACAACAACAGCTAGCTGATAAAGCCAGGAATGTAAACACCTTTGAAGAAAAACCAAAACAAGTGCCTGGCTTCTCGAGCCACCTTAAAGACACAGAGTTAATATTTTTTCATTAAGTAGGTGATTGGGATATATAGCATCATAAAATCACCCCAGGAGAGAGACTGAAGGAACAAGATGCATGGAACTTGTTTGGTAGCTGGTTTGTGGGATTTGAGCAATGCATCAGATATGTTTTAATGTTAGAAATGTTTTGTTTTGTAAATAAAAAAGGGGGAGATGTGGGAAGAGATGGGATAGAGTTGGACTGGGAGCTGTGAGATGCACTTACAGCATGCCATGACAGTACAAGAAGACCTGTCTCCACCTAACCCCAAGAGAAGAAAACAGTGCCGTATGGAAAAGAACCTACCAGGACCTACCGAACCAATGGACAACGAGGGATAACCCCCATATAAAGACTCTAATGTGTGATTGGTTGGGTGACGGAAAAATACCATGTAAGGAAGGATGGTGTCTTGGGAAAGTGTATATAAAGCACTTGCTTCTTGCAATAAACGTCTTAGCCTCTCCCACATTGTGGTCGTTTGTTAAAAAGCTTGTTGTTGATCAGGACCCCACTTGAAATCACTCTTCTTCTGTGTCACATGATAGAGAGGGCTGACAATCTGACCGTACTCTGGAATATGCATCCTCCAAAAACCCACAGCACCTGGGAAAGCCTGTGTTTCCTTCTTGCTGGTTGGTGGGGACATAGTTGCTATTTTGTTGACCACGTCCATTGCAATCTGACAACATGCATCTTACCATTTTACTCATAAAAACTGAATTTCCTGGGCATGTCCCTTGACCTCACTTTGTTTTATGGCAAAACCGGCCTTGAGGAGGACCTTGATCATCTTTTCCCATTTCTCAAAAACTTCCTCTGCTGTCTTGCCCCATACAATGATATCGTCATTGCATTGCAGGGGTTCTGGAGCCTCACCCTTTTCCGGTGCAGTCTGGATCAGTCCATGGCAAATAGTGGGGCTGTGTTTCCATCCATGGAGCAGCCGGTTCCAAGTGTACTGGATGCCCCTCCAGGTAAAAGCAAACTGTGGCCTGCACTCTGCTGCTAAAGGAATGGAGAAAAATGCATTAGCAATGTCGATGGTGGTCCTCACACAGGGCACCAATCTGTAGGTTCTACTAATCCTCTTAAATTTTGCTACAGGAGTGCTCCTCCGACACTCCTGGCTCCGTGTCGGACTTCTTATCAATTAGAGAGATCGGACAAAAACAACTTTAACAACTTATTGCTAAAACAACAAACCAGGCATCAGTCCCATCTGACGTGAGATTTTAACAACACATTGCAAAATGGCGAATGTCACAGGACTCAGTGTTGAACAAGAATTTATAGTGTTTTAGACCAATAGGTTACTGAGACGACTATTGTTTTGACTTTTTGACCTATTTTAGCTGGACCTGCCACCTGCAATGCAGCAGTATTTTCATCAATCACTCATCATGTCACGTACTCATAGATACTTCTATTGTAACATCTAAATTCTTAACTTAAACTTAACTTAAAGTATAAAGTTAAAACCCTTCACCAAAAACACCCAAAACATACTTCTTGCTTGTCACTACGAAAACACAGAACTGTAACTCTCTGCTTAAAGCCATAAATTACTGTTAATTAAGCTAACCCTAACTGTAGTAGTGGTTTAGCCTGCAGCTAAAGATGCTGCGGAGGATAAGCCAACCACACAAGTAACCGAGGAGCCAGTGGGGCCAGAGAGCCCAAGTGTTGTATTAAGTAAAAGCTCCGAGGTCCAAGATCTCCCCCTAAATTGTGGTAAAGAGGAAAGTCTCTCTCACCCAGGCCTTAGAGTAGTGTGCTCCCCCATTCATTTGGTATATCCTTGTCAATCTATGTTCTGTATATGGTTATGTGCCAGAATGTTCTCCCTCACTCAACACCCCATTGGCTTTGTTCCTGTACTCCTCCCCTCGCCTACCCTTATTCGTTTGTGTACTGCTACTCCACCTTTTCTCCTCCCCCTAACCCTAGTGTGGTTGGCCCTCAGTGTTCTCTCCGCCCCTTGTCTGTACTGTATAAAACCTTGTGTCACCCTATTCTTTTGGCTCTCCTTCCCTGACCCTTCAAGAATAAACACCTTCTGTGGAACATCATAAGGAGAGTCCACCTCCGACTCTTTATTCCCGTCTTAAAGTGTCCACTGTGTGACTGCCTGCTTAACCACCTATGCTGGTGAGATCAGCGGGTAGAAAGCACAGCACTGTGCCTTTCCCACCGGCTGTCACACACTGCACCGAGGCACTGCCGGACAAGCGTGAGGCTTCTAGGAAGGTTGCGGCCACTGACCTCCAGCTGGATGAGGCCACGCTGTGACAAATGGCGCCCGAACAGGGACCGCAGTGAACGGTCCCTAGAAGCATCCGCAGACGCCCGGTGAGCAGCTACCCCGAGAAGAGATCTAGGTTTTACTAGGTCTCTCCTGTGGGGCGACCGACAACCCCCCCAAGGCAAGAATTTGGGTGAGTCCTTGTAGCAAGGGGACCGGTCAGGAACGGGGAACCGTGCCAAGAGTTTTATTTAATCCAGGAGTTTGAGAGGTAGAAACTCCTGGGTCACCCTTTTCATCCTTTATTTTACTCCTTTCCTCTTGGCGTTGGGTGAGTTTTCTCTGGGTAAGATGGATGGAAGTTTAACCCATCCCCAGAGGGAGGTGTTTTTCCAAGTTGTGTGTACCCTTGTTGAGGGAAACATTTATTTTTCTAAGGGGCTTTTAAAACGTTTAGTTAAGTGGCTTTTTAAGTTTTTC
>JACAXG010000812.1:12789-29850 GCA_018881555.1 Amblyornis subalaris
AATCAAAATTCAAGGTGTTATTTCTGACTTTATGTGAAATTTGTGTTTGCTTCCAAATTTCAGCCAAATCCTTGCTAACTATTCCACTCTGGTCCACCTAAGCCAATCCGTGGCCAGTTACTATTTCCATCTAAAGGTCAGTTGTTTTATTAAGATACATTTTGGACTAAAACTCATGTAAATTGTAGGGCCACCCCCGGGTCATGGTTACCAATTGTGTAGATAACACATGGGAAAGGAACAATTCAAGCTGCATCATTCTTATTTGTGTCAGTCTCTGTTTTTTTGGTGGTTTCAGGAGTAGAAGCCTTCTTAACTCTGGAGGAGTGAATCCAGGGTCCTTTGCCAGTGACTTTGACTGCAGTGAGTGTGACTGCTGAAAAGCTGTCGGCAGAGAGGCCTTCTAACTCTCCCAGCATTTTCGTGAGACTTCTCTCTTTCTCTCTTTTTCCAGGCAAAACTATTATAAACAATCCTAGGAGTTTTTGTAAATTAATTAAGCTTCGTGCAGCTGCGCTTTGCTATCATTTTTGCTTAGATAAATATTTTGGAATAGGTGTTGTTAGAATTGACCAATGAACTTGGTAGGTGGCTGAACAAGGGTCCAATGGACTCTTGACATTTCAATAAACTTCAAGCAAGCTAAGGGATATAAGCCGCTCTGTAAAATAATAATAAAACTCCTCATCGCTTTGTTCTCCCTGGACTCTGTGTCGTATTTCTTGGGACACTTGCGACACAGTGAGGGTAGTGAGCAGGACTTGGAATGGTCCTTTCCACTTGGCTTGTAAAGGATCATTGTCCCATTGCTTAATGTAGACCCAGTCTCCAGGCTGGAACAGATGTGCAGGTGTGTCCAATCCTATAGGTCTAGATAACACGATGTAATTCTGGAGTTTCTGCAAAGTGGAACCTAAAGCTATTAGGTATTTCTGTAAGTCAAGTTTCCCTCTCATATGAATATCACCGGGAATATGTGGAGTTTGATAAGGCCTGCCATACAATATTTCATAGGTACTGATATTATCCCTCTGCCTTGGTTGTATGCGGATTCTTAGTAAGGCTATAGGCAAGGGCTGAACCCATGTCATGGATGTTTCTTGACAAATTTTGCTAATTTGTGTTTTAAGGATTCCATTCATTCTTTCAACTTTTCCGCTTGCCTGAGGTCTGTAAGGTGTGTGTAGATCCCAAGTAATTCCCAGAATTCGACTAACCTCCCCAACCACTGTTGCAATACAGTAAGGTCCACGGTCTGATGACATTCCCAACGGAACCCCAAACCTCAGAATTATATGATTAAGCAGAACTTTCACCACCTCTTTAGCTGTGTTAGTACGACAGGGGTAAGCTTCTGGCCAGCCACTGAAGGTGTCAACCAGTACTAATATATACCTCTATCCTTCTTTGCTTGGTAACTCAGCAAAGTCTATTTGCCAGTAATCTCCAGGAAGATCCCCTGCCTTTGTAACACCTAACACAACTCTTTTTCTTGTATCAGGATTGTTTTTACAGCAGACTTCATATTTGCTCACTACTGATTGCACAATATCAGTCATTCCCTTTCCCAGCACTACTTTTTTTAGGTATTTGAGTATTATATACGAGAGAAGAGTTATTACCCATGGTCTAATCTTATAAGCAGAAAAATCACAGAAATCAAGCAGAAATCTCATAGAGAAAAAAAGAACAAAAAGGGTGTGTTGCGGATAGGTAAAACCTTGCAAAATGAAGGCCTTGTTACCCTTGTAAAATCATGGTTCACTTCTGTTACTTTGGCTAAGTAAAAAGGCCTCTGGGAACCAGTTCAGCTAACTTAGAAGTAGAGAAAACAAGTTACATAACTTTTGCATGATCACCTCGTGGCTTATGGTGACTGGTTGGATTATTGTTTGTTGTGTTTCAATGGTATGTATTCTGATAAGGGCTAACTGCTTAAAAAGGCTTGTTTTTGTAATAAAGCTCGCTGTCCTTCACACCTGCCTGGGAACTCTGTATCTCTCCATCGACACATCTGGCACCCAAATAGGGACATCGGAACATCGGATTGCCGTGAAGGCTTGGACTGCCTCCAGGGACGAAGCCTCACGGACCCAGAACAATGGGACATCAGATTCCAATGAAGAAATGCACTGCAACCCAGCCAAGCGATCCCTACGATCCTGGACCCCTGCACTGCAGGCAGAAAGCAGAGCCCAGGCCAGGCTACAACAGAGGACTTTTATCTGCGAACTACAATCTGACGGAGAGCAAAATGCCAGCAACAGCCTACAAAGGCAGGTCACTGGTATTCGCTGGACAAAGAACCATGGGACCGTGAGTATGCCAGACCCCGGTGGGTGTCCCGGTAGCATCAGTCCACCTTAAGGACATTGCAAAACATCCTCCACATTGGAGAGACTTTTATTACGAGTTAGACAACCCTATATCTGTCTCCGACATGAGAGACGCTTTGATATTAAAAACCCCATGCGTAGCTGCTCCAGGAACTGCTGGACGAGCTACAGATAACGAACCCGGGCACAAATCCAAGAACTGAATCCAGGGAAAGGATCGATCCTCAATTTGGACTAACAAACTCACAACACGCGTGACATTACGGGCACTAGCGATGCCCCCCAGCTGCCCACAGCGGCCCCCAGCAGTCTCAGTGGCCCCGGGCCCTCCGCGGTCCACAGCTCCTTTCGGCGGCCCCCAGCAGTTTCAGCCACCCCCAGTCTCCTTCGGTGCACCTCCCCGGCAACGGCTCCCCTTGGAGCAAGGCCCCTCCCCTCAGAGCAAGGTTCTCCCCCTCGGAGTAGGCCCCCACTTCGGAGCACGGCTTTCCCCCTCAGCCCCCCTCATAGCAGCTGCCCTGTAATGCGCTTCTCCGGTTTGAATTGTTTGAATTGATCGCTTGTCTGATAATCAAATGCTGTCAACGGTGCTTGCAATTAATGGCAGTGGATCCTGCAACAATTGTTCTTCCAGTACAGCAGGAACACTTTGAGTGGAGCTTTGCCAACAGCGCTCCTTTGCAAAGTGCGCTGCAGAACTTTACGGGGCAGATTGCTTATCATCTGCCCAGCCATAAATTACTGCAGTTGGCAAAATCGACCAGCCTCACCTTGCAGCCAAAGAATAGTCGGGTGCCGGTGCAAGGACCCACCGTCTTCACTGACGGTTATGGAAAAAGTGGGAAAGCCATTGTTACCTGGAAGGAGGAATCTGAGTGGCAGGTGCTGGAAGGCTACGAGTCAGGCTCTGCCCAGCTGGTTGAACTGAGGGCTGTTACCATGGCTTTTCAGCGGTTCTCTCAGGTACCTTTGAATTTGGTCACTGACTCTGCTTATGTAGCAGACATAACCCAATGCTTAGATTGCTCACTTCTAAAAGAAGTCAATAATGCGGCTCTGTTTTCACTATTGAAAACTTTGTGGTGTGCGATTCAAGCTCGAGTACATCCATATTACATTCTGCATATTCGAAGTCACACCAATTTGCCAGGTTTCATAACAGAAGGCAATGCTAGGGGTGACATGCTAGCCAACTCTGCGTGGGTGGCGCCTCAGCCTGATAAAATTGCACAAGCCAAGGCATCGCACGATTTCTTCCATCAAAGTGTGCATACCCTGCAGAAGCAATTTCATTTAACGCCAACTGAGGCTGGTGACATTGTCAGTGCTTGCGCTGACTGTCACGGACTCACTGCACCTCTGCCATCGGGGGTAAACCCCAGAGGCCTAAAGGCCTTGCAGCTTTGGCAAACAGATATAACACATATCCCTGAATTTGGCAGATTTAAGTATGTGCACGTGTCCATTGACACTTTCTCCTCAGCTATAACAAAAAAGGGGAATGCATGGAGAAACCCCACAGAGTCGATTAGAAAAAGCTTTATACACAATTAATCACCTTACAGTGCCACCAAATTCAAATAATCCTTTTATTTTGAATCATTTTCTCTCATTGCAGTCTTCAGGCTAGATGCACCTGCCTCGAGCGAAAGTCTGGGTACAGGACCTACTCACTAACAAGTGGGAAGGCTCATGGGAGCTTATTGCTTGGAGTCGAGGGTATGCTTGCGTTTCCACAGATACCGGGGTACGATGGCTACCTGCAAGATGCGTTCGCCCTAACCTGTGGCACCAGAGGCAAAACAGACAACCTCCAGAACATGAAGGACGGAATGCAGACCATCAACCAGATGATCCTTCTGACGATGACCAGGATGTCGACCACCAGTCGGATGGTCCTTCTACAAGCAGAGACTGAATTTTAAGTGTAGAGACTGAATTTTAAGTTTCTTTGTTACGGGATCAGAATGTTATGGAGTCAGAATGTTAGAGCCCTTAAGGCTATTTAGAATTAATAATGGATGTAGAATTGGGTTTGTTACATGTATTTCTCATGGCACTGCTGGAGAATCTCTCTGCCTATCTTGAATCAGTGTCTGATTTAAGTTCCATTACCAAACGGACCCCTTATACTGTGTTTGTTCTCCTTGCTGCAAGGGATCCTGCAGAGGATTGCAATCACTACCTTTTTGGTCTTAAACAAAAAGGGGCAATTGTGGATACTGAAAAGCTTTCAGCAGAGGAATTTTCCAACTTTCACAGTACTCTGTGAGAGCTGTCTTTTCTCACGTAAGTTATGAAAAACAGCAAGTTGCTTTCTTTTAGAAAAACATCTTATCATGCACCTGTGGGTTGTTATGCAGTTTTGTTATGGTATCGGGTAAAGAAATATTTTGAAGTGGGTGTTAGGAAGTCCAGCCAATCACCCTGAGAGGTGGATGGCCAGGGGACCAATGACCTTATGGGATTCATGTGTGCTAAGGTATAAAACGAGTCTGTATATTAATAAATAATGGCATTTTCACCTGCTCCTTGGATCGTATTTTGCATCCTGCTTTGCTCCGTCCTCGATACAACAGCCACAGGAGAGCATGTATTTGGTTCACTGAAGCCAGTGGCTGCCTGCCATGGGGGGCAGCACTGTTGCCTTTGGAGACCTCCCTGTCCCCTTTCCATGTCCCTATATAGCATGGCAGCTTCCAACATGTTGCAAATTTGCAGACGACACCAAGCTGGGTGTGAGTGTCGATCTGCTGGAGGGTAGGAGGGCTCTGCAGAGGGATCCGGACAGGCTGGATAGATGGGCCAAATCAAACAACATGAGGTTTAACAAGACCAAGTGCAGGGTCCTGCACTGTGGTCACAACAACCCCCTGCAGCGCTACAGGCTGGGGACAGTGGCTGGACAGCGGCCAGGCAGAAAGGGACCTGGGGGTACTGATTGATGGCAGACTGAACATGAGCCAGCAGTGTGCCCAGGTGGCCAAGGCCAATGGCATCCTGGCCTGTATCAGGAATAGTGTGGCCAGCAGGACCAGGGAAGTGATTGTTCCCCTGTACTCAGCACTGGTTAGGCCACACCTTGAATACTGAATCCAGTTCTGGGCCCCCCAATTTAGGAAGGATGTTGAGATGCTGGAGCCTGTCCAGAGAAGGGCGACAAGGCTGGTGAAGGGTTTAGAACACCTTATCACTCTACAACTCCCTGAAAGGAGGTTGTAGCCAGGTGGAGATCAGTCTTTTCTCCCAGGCAACCAGCAACAGGACAACAGGACACAGTCTTAAGCTGCACCAGGGAAGATTTAGGCTGAACATTAGGAAGAAGTTCTTTACAGAAAGAGGGATTGGGCATTGGAATGGGCTGCCCAGGGAGGTGATGGAGTCACTGTCCCTGGAGGTGTTTAAGAAAAGACTGGATGTGGCACTTAGTGCCATGGTCTAGTTGACAAAGTGGTATTAGGTCATAGGATGGACTCAATGATCCTCAGAGGTCTGTTCCAACCTAGTTGATTCTCCGATTCTGTGGATGCAAGGGGATGAGGAGAGAGGAAGCATCAGAGGCAAGGAGCGGATGGCCAGGGAAAGTTGCAATGGCTGTGGCAGCATGAGGATGAAGTGGAGTGTGTGGAGAAGCCTGTGCTGTGTTCTCCAGCAGCCTCTTGCTTCCCTGCTCACTCAGCATCATTGCCATGGGCCTGAAGTGTTCCTTGCTGTGATGCCAAAGAGATTTTTGCTTTTATACTTTTTATATATTAGTAATCCTGTAGCCTTTTACTGTATAACCTTGTAGATTCTTAGCTAGCAGTTTCCCTACCCTGTAGACAAAACAAGACACCTTATCAACGCTAGTGTTCTGGGAACCGGAGACATTTCTCTGTCCCATGTCTCCTAAAAGCATAAACAACAGTAGAGCTAGAAGTTTTAGGGGGGCTTCAGTAGGAGGCCGAACCAAGGGGGAATTACCTCATTAACTGTATTTCTAATTGGGAGATTTTGGTCAATTATGTTAATTTGCTAAACTTATAATGTGTTGGAGGCCATTGGGAGCTGTGATCATTGTGTGATGCTCATTTTGTGCTCTTGGAGGACCTCCAATAAAGGTAACCACTTTCTTTGTCCTCTTAATATCGTCCAGCTTCTAATTTTAGGTGGAAAAAGGCAACAGTTACTTGGCAACTCCCAGACAGGACTAGAGACCCCTGAGAAAATCTCCCGGATCAAGTAATATCCCACAACGACCCATTTCTATGAGGACTCTCAGCGGCAGTCCGAGAACACAGGGGGTCCCAGAATCCAACACAGAAGCAAGAGGTAATGGAACAGCTGGAAAAGCGGTATTTTGTTGCTAGCATTTGGGTTTTGGTGTTGAGATCTCTTGTGATTTTGTTCAGTGTGTGGAAGGGGCCAGGAGGGCCCCACAGCAGATTTTCTGTTCGTTCGTTCGTTCGTATGTTGTTTCCCCACTTCCCGCAGTGGAACAGCCCAGCCCGGCAGCTAGACATGTTGACTAACCATTTCGGTTTGGAAGGTGGAAGGGGGGGAAACACCCTTCCTGAACTCAGCCTTAGTACTGCAGTGGCATGCAGGGCTAGGAGCTAGCCTGCAAATCCTAAGGCTGAGAGTTCAAGGCCTGTGGAGAATATTTTTTGTGTGCCTTTTCTCTCTCTCTGCCCTTTTAGCTTGTAGCCTTCTTTTGTTTTTATCCCAGTGCAGGTCACTGGTTTTAGAGACCATAACGTTCTTGGTTCGATTCTTGCTTTGCTATCGGGTTTGCTTTTTCTCCATGGCTTTAGTTTGAAAAATGGGAAACATGGAATGCCTGTTCTCGGGTGAGGAGGAGAGAGAATTACCCAAGAGTTCCCTGTTAGATTTGGCATTGAAACATTGGCAGACACTGACAGGCAAAAGGGCACCCCTTATAAAAGAAGAATTAATTATGCTATCTACACGAGTGTGGCCTATACGCAAGTAAAGGAGAGACCTGACCTAAATTTGGCACCTTAGAGGGTGAATTAATATCAAAATTAATGTCCCGACTAGGTCAAGAACAGTGGTGGGAGGAATTGAAATATTCAGAGGTTTTTATGATTCTTTCCAACCAGCTGGGTCTGCAAAACCCAAAAAACCAGTTTGTAATGGTTTTAAGGAGGAAAGGAAGAAAAGATGAAAAGAAAGAGCCACCCGCTAACAGTGTTAATGAGTTAGAGATGACAGACATAGGGGGACCAGGGAGGCAGAGGGCCCAGCCGCTGCAGCCACCCCCTCCCCTTCCATTGTGTCCTGCCGGGCAGGGGATGGCCCCCACACCTCCCCATTTGCCACTGCCTCCCCCGCTGGAGTCGGTGGCACAGGCTGGAGTGGCCCCCCCTCTGTCAGGGGGAGGTGGGGACCACGTCTCAGCATACAACTGTGCCGCCCTTGGGGGTGGGGTCAGGGGACAGGAGGATGCCTCCCGTGGAACCAGCCTGGCGGGAGGAGGGGCTGCAGTCAACGGCACCGCCTTTGGAGGAGATGGCTCCGCCCGCAGGGGCTGGGAGTGCAGTGGTGCCTTTCTACCCAAATGGCGCATGCTCCGATTTCCATGAAAACTATGTGTGCCCAGGTTTCCATGGAAACTACGTGTGTCCGGGTTTTCAGGGAAACTGCGTTCTTCTATACCTGGCCAGTGCTTGCGTAAGGCCGGGCATACCACCTGCTGCCTGCGCAACTGCCGCACCAGGGGCGGAGGTCGATCTGTCTCAGCGCTGCCGCAGGGTTGAAGCTGGGGCTGGAAGGGGGCCTAACGACCTCCGCCCGGCTGATGAAACCCCCAGTACCAGCAGAACCGAAAAAGAGATGGTTAAAAAGACTATTATATCTGCCATAGATGCACAAAGAGTAACTGGAGTTATTCATGAGACAGTGGGTGAAGTCTTTCCTTCAGATGACCCAAAATGGGATCCAAATGTCCCAGAACACATGGCAAAGTTAAAACATTATCAGGTTTGGGTGGTTTATGGGATGAAACATGCTACACCCAAAGCTATAAATTAGTCTAAATTATACAAAGCAAAACAAGATGAGAATGAATCCCCGACAGACTTTTTGAACAGGCTAAGAGAGACTGCAGGAAAATACACAAATATATATCTCGAGTCAACTGAAGGAAAGGATCACCTAGTCTACCTGTTTGTAGGTCAATCTTCAGACGATATAAGGAAAAAGCTGCAAAAGCTGAATGAGAGGCAGGATATAGGCAAATTTTTGGATGTGGCTTGGACAGTATACTGAAACAGAGACCCAAAAGACAAGGTAAAATGCCAACATAGTAAGAGGGATGATCATGGGAAGTCATTTAAGGGATTGAAAATAAGTGCTGCTTCTCCTCTGGATAAAGATCAGTGTGCTTTTTGTAAGAAAAAGGGGCACTGGAAAAATGAGTGTCCAATGCTGAAAAAGAAACCCCCAGCCCCAGCTCCCCAACTAGCAGTGAGCCAGGAATGAGGAGGACTGAAGGACTTTCCTAGCAAGCCTTTGGATACTGGGGCAACATATTCTGTGTTAAATACTTTCGAAGAGAAACTGAGTCCAGATACTGTAGACATGATTGGTGCTACAGGGGTAAGTGAAACACGGCCTTTCTTCCAGCCTTTAAAATTCAAATTGGGAAAGCACTGGGTAACCCACTAATCCCTTTATGTGCCTAACTCACCCAAGTGGTTGCTGGGGAGAGATTTACTGGAGAAATTGGAAGTGGAAATTAAAATGAAGAGGGGAGAGGGAGTACAAATTCCTGAGACTAAATTTGTCACAGTAGATGCACTTTTCATACAGGGTAACTGTGGTGGAGTTCCCATAGAAGTTGAAAATGCTGTCATTCCAATAGTGTGGGCCAATGATGTTCCAGGAGGATCCAAATGAGCAGAGCCTGTGATCATTGCACTTAAACCATTAGCCAAACTGGTAAGGCAAAACCAATATCCTTTAAAATTAGAAAGTCATAGGGGATTGGCAAATATAATTGAAAATTTCCTTAAACATGGGTTATTGGCAGAATGTGAGTCTAGATATAACACACCTATCCTTCCAGTAAAGAAAGCTGATGGTAAAAGTTATCAATTAGTGCAAGATTTAAGGGCAATTAACAAAATAAAAGAGGACATACACCCAGTAGTAGCAAGCCCCTACACTCTTTTGACCACACTGACAGACAAATTAGGGTGGTTCACTGTCTTAGACCTGAAGGATGCCTTTTTCTGCATTCCTGTCCATAAAAGAAGTCAAGAGGTTTTTGCTTTTGAGAGGGAAAATCCTGAAACAGGGAGAAGGAGTCAGCTGACTTGGACAGTCCTACCCCAGGGTTTTAAGAATAGCCCAACAATATTTGGAAACCAGCTAGCAAAGGAACTGGAAGATTGGAGAAGACAAGAATCAGAAGGGATTATTCTTCATTATGTTGATGATATCTTGATTGCAGCTAAAACAAGAGAACTGTATCCAACTCACTATAAGCTTGTTAAACTTTTTGGGACTAAGTGGATACCGAATTTCAAAAGAGAAGGCACAGGTTGCCAAGGAAGCAGTAGGTTATTTCGGGCTTGAGATCTTCTGTGGACATCAACAACTCAGCAGAGAACAGAAGGAAGCCATCTGTCGCCTTCCAGAGCCCCACACCATGAGAGAGATGCAAGCTTTCCTGGGAATGGTAGATTGGTGTCGCTTACGGATACCAAATTACAGACTCCTGGTAAAATCTCTGTATGGAGCACTAAAAGCAGCTGAAAAGGGAATTATCATGTTGACAGAGAGCACTAGGGCTGCATTTAAACAGCTGAAACACTCTCTGATGTCAGCCCCAGCACTGGGACTGCCAAACTTAACCCTTTGAACTCTTTACACATGAGCGACTGAATGTTGCTCTGGGGGTACTGGCACAGCACCTCAGAAACCAGTGAAGGGCTGTGGCTTACTTCTCGAAACAGCTAGACAATGTCAGCCAAGGGTGGCCTGGGTGTTTGAAAGCGTGGTGGCTACTGTCATCTTGGTCCAAGAGACCTCGAAACTCACCCTTGGGCAACACATTGTAGTGTATGTACCTCATGCAGTACTAACTGTACTAGAACAAAAGGGAGGCCATTGGCTGTCCCCTAGCAGGATGCTTAAATACCAGGCTGTGTTGTTAGAACAGGATGATGTTACCCTGAAAACAACTTCTGTCGTTAACCCTGTCATGTTTCTGTCCTCCACATCAACTGATGATGTGCCTGAGCATGATTGTTTACAGACAATAGAAGAGGCCTATTCCGGCATACCAGACCTGAAGGACGTGCCTCTAGAAAACCCAGATTGGGAGCTATACACCGATGGAAGCAGCTTCATGAGCGATGGTAAGCGAATGACAGGTTATGCAGTGACAAGCACAGACAGGGTGATTGAGGAAAAGGCCCTATCATCAGGCGCATCATCGCAGAAAGCTGAACGGATTGCACTGATGAGGGCCCTAGAACTGAGCAAAGGAAAGAAGGTAAACATATGGACTGACTCTAAATATGCATTTAGTGTTGTCCATGCCCATGGAGCCATCTGGAAGGAAAGAGGACTGCTGATCGCTCAGGGTAGTGAGATCAAACATGCTGAACAGATCCTTGCACTCCTGCAGAGCATCTGGAAACCTACAGAGGTAGCTATCATGAACTGTTGAGGTCACTGAAGAGGAAAAACCACTCCTGAATTGGGAAATTGCTTTGCTGATGAAGCAGCAAAAGGGGATGCAGGAAAAGGCATTCTCACAGTAGTACCACAAAAAGAAATTGATCTTTCAGGGTTTACCCCCACAGTATGATCAGAGAGATCACAAGTTAATTAAGTTCCTTAAAGCTGAAATCAAAGAAAGTGGGTGGGCTCTCACACCAGTGGGACTACCCCTGATCCTTGGGGAGATAGCTCAACAAGAACATGAAAGCACCCACTGGGGAACAGAAAATATTTTCAGACATCTGAGAAAGATAGTAATAGGAAGGGGAATGACTGATGTTGTACAATCTGTAGTAAGCAAATGTGAAATCTGCAGTCAAAACAATCCTGATATGAGCAAGAGGGTTGTGTTAGGAGTAACAAAGGCAGAGGATCTTCCTGGACATTACTTGCAAATAGATTTTGCCGAGTTGCCATGCAAAGAGGGATACAGGTACATACTGGTATTGGTTGACACTTTCAGCAGATGGTCTGAAGCTTACCCCTGTTGCACTAACACAGCAAAAGAGGTTATGAAAGTTTTGCTAAATCATAATTCCAAGGTTCGGGGTTTCTTTAGGGTTGTCATCAGATAGAGGATCACACTTTGCCACAACAGTGGTTTGGAGGTATCATGGTTTGACCCGGTGTGAGACAAATCTGATTGGTTAAAACAGGTGAAGGACAGTTGTATAGACCACGTGGTGTTCATGTGACATCTCTGTGGAAGGAATGTTGTAAAAACCACCCAGGAAGTGATGGAGCACTTGCTCTCAATTGCTCCTACTTGCTTCCTTGCTCCCAGCTGTACCCGTGAGCAGGAGAGGCTCCCCCCCCCCCACCCCCGGGCCAGGGCCCCACGACCCGGGGGGCCGGCAGGGGCCCTGGCCTCAACCCCACCGGTCCCGCGCTGTTTTGGACCCGAGAGGAGCTGGTCTATTGCCATCTGGACCAAGGCCAAGAGAAAGGAAAGCCAAGCGGACCCGAGCTGTGCAGAGAAACGGAAAGTTGCAGAGAAAAAAAAAATCCTTCTTTTTCCCTTTCGGAGGTGGATGGGTGACATCGAAGAGTGACCTTGCTGTTGTAGATAAGGCGAATCGCAGAGAATTAATTAGCAGCTAATGGCCGGTTGGAGTTTGGGTGGCTGCGAGTGCAGGGAGGCAGTCTGGGGGGGGAAGGAGCCTTGGGCCCGGGAAGCAAGCCTCATACAGCTGCATTATCTTATGGGAGCATGTAAACTGTAATAAATACTTCTGTAGGCATTTTCTGCAAATATTAACCTCTTCTCTAAGCCAGAGAGAAAGGAAAGCAGTCACGTGAAGGAGCTAAATATGGAGACCAACAGACTACCAAGCAAGAAGACGGAAGTGGCAGGAAGTGCCAGAGAAGAAGCCATCTTTACCAACATCGGGATTCACCTCTTTCTGTGAGCTGTGCTGTGTGATCTGGAATAATGCCAAACTAAATTTCTCTATAAATCACATATGAGCCATAGGGAGTTTGAAATTCAACAACCTGAAATAAGAACATTGTTATGTTGTGTGCAGTTTGAAATTTGCAGCCTTTGGAGATTGAGTAAAGCAGGGGACTGTACCTTTAGTACCTTTAGGCTGGAATGACTTACTCTTAAAATGTTTAACCCCAACAGACTTTTCTTGTGACCCACAAACTGCCGAGAGTATTGTGGGAGAGAGGATACACCACTGCAAAAACCAGGGCGAGCTGTGATGTTTCTGGAAGGTTTGGAGCCACGCCGAAGACACTCTGTAGGGAGAAACACCAGGAGCTATCTTCCGTGGGATCGATCCCACTACACTACAGAACGAATTCTTTATCCCATAAAGTGGCAATAAGAACTCTTAATCATAAGATCAGAATCTCATGTTTATGTCCTTTGCGTGATCAGTGAGAAGGATTGGAATGTATTGGGAGGAGAATGATATTTTTACATTATGCTTTAATATTTTCATTTTTTTTATTCTTTCTATTCTTAGTAGAGTTAGTAAATAAATTATTTAATCATTTTCTCAAGCTTGCAGCCTGTTTTTGCTGTCTCCTCTCCTCTGAAGAATATAGCATGGGGACTTGGAGCCTGCCTCCAGGTTAACCCTTGACAGGAGGTTAGCCAATTTCTGGGAATCACTCTGGATTTGCACACACCTTACAGACCCCAAGCAAGTGGCAAAGTCAAACGTATGAATGGAACCCTTAAAACATAAATTAGCAAAATTTCTCAAGAGACATCTATGACCTGCATTCACGCCTTGCCTATAGCCTTACTGAGGATCCGCATACAACCTAGGCGGAGAGACAACATAAGTCCCTATGAAATATTATATGGCAGGCCTTATCAAATTCCACATATTCCAGGAGAAATTCATGTGAGGGGAAAATTTGATTTGCAGATGTATTTAATGGCTTTAAGTTCCACTTTACATAAGCACCAGAGATTCATCATGTTATCCAGACCCATAGGACTGGACACACCTGCTCATCTGTTCCAGCCTGGAGACTGGGTCTACGTTAAGTGGTGGGACAGTGAGCCTTTACAAGCCAAGTGGAAAGGACCATTCCAAGTCCTGCTGACTACCCTCACCACAGTCAAGGTCACTGGCAAAGGACCCTGGATTCACTACTTCTGGGTTAAGAAGGCTTCTGCTTCTGAAACAACCAGGAAAACAGTGACTGATACAAATGAGAATGATGTGTTCCAAATTGTTCTTTTTGTGTCTGTTATCTGCACAGGCGGTAACCATGATGTGAATTTGGGTTCTTATGTGGACCAGAGTGGGAGGGTTTGCAAGGGTTTAGCTGAAATTTGGGAACAAACTCAAATCTTGCATCAGGAAGCTTTCAAAAATTACACACTGAACTGTCATTCTATCTTTCACATGCTCACTTCAGGGTTACCAAACTGGCCTTGGATAAAAAAAGTGTTCATAGTAGCTGTAATGACAATTAATTTTTTTGTGATAGCCACCTGTGTAAGTCGGTACTGTTGTCAATAGATACATAGATAGAGACTCAACAAGGCAGAGGCCTTGTCAAGCCTCTAAAGGGAGGAATGATGCCAAAGAGATTTTTGCTTTTATACTTTTTATATATTAGTAGTCCTGTAGCCTTTTACTGTATAACCTTGTAGATTCTTAGCTAGCAGTTTCCCTACCCTGTAGACAAAACAAGACACCTTATCAACGCTAGTGTTCTGGGAACCGGAGACATTTCTCTGTCCCATGTCTCCTAAAAGCATAAACAACAGTAGAGCTAGAAGTTTTAGGGGGGCTTCAGTAGGAGGCCGAACCAAGGGGGAATTACCTCATTAACTGTATTTCTAATTGGGAGATTTTGGTCAATTATGTTAATTTGCTAAACTTATAAATGTGTTGGAGGCCATTGGGAGCTGTGATCATTGTGTGGCGCTCATTTTGTGCTCTTGGAGGACCTCCAATAAAGGTAACCGCTTTCTTTGTCCTCTTAATATCATCCAGCTTCTAATTTTTTGGTGGAAAAAGGCAACAGCTGGCCTCAGAGCTAAAGGATGAGCCATTCTGCCTAGGCATGACTGCCAGCACTGCCTTCTCTGGGCTGCTGCTCACAGCTGGCCTGTTGCTCTTGATCTCAGTGCTGCTCTGTTGCTACCAGCCAAAGCAGCCAGTGGAAGTGGGGTTTACAGGTAGCCGCACGCCCAGCAGTCAGCAGGGTGCCAGGTGGAGCAGAAGGCATTCCCTGGGGGCTAGCAGAACTTCCAGCTCTTGGGGGTGCTTGTGATCTTGACAGGTGTGCTGAGTGCCCCATTGATGGTGACACAATGTCACTTGTGGAGAGGAAGTACTGTAGTAGTGCCTGCTGCAGGCAGCTTAGTTCATCTCTGGAGTGGCTTGTCCTCAGAGGGTTCCTCTTTAGTCATAGCAGAACTGTGCTGCCAGAAGCTGCGGGACTACCAGCGCTACTTGTTACTCTCCACCATCTTCAACACACTGGAGTGTCTCCTGGACCTGTTTAATCTGCCGCTCATCAAGAACTACAGGACATCCCAGCACAGGTTCAGACACCAGTGCTGACTGCAACATCAATGGCAGCAGCAGCAAGAGGGCAATTAGTGGCAAGGTGGCAGCCATCAGGTGCAGCATCAGAGCCAGGGCTCCATCTTCTTCAGAGAGGAGTCTGTGCTCTCTTCCATAGACTGCTCTTTCCAGGAGGTCTCCTACATCAACACTGACATCTTCCATGTGTTGGACAAGGCTGGCATGAAGGTGTACAGTGAGAGACATCCCTCCATCGAGCTGCCTAGCTATTTATCCATGGACCCTGAGCTCAACACATCTTATCCATACTGGTATCCCTTGCCCTGCAAACAGCTTCCCTGTCTGCAAGGTCATCTACCCAAGGAAGCCTTGTGCGAAGAGCACCTAGGATATGGAAACAAGGAACAAAGATGTGTGTATGTGGGAGCCTGTCTGTATGGCACTCTTCTTCCTCCAGCCTTCCTCAGTACCTTCACAGGTAGCCACTAGGAGTGGATGCCCCTGCCACACAGCTCAGAGACAGCTTTTGTTAGATACATGGCATGGTTATGACACCCTTTAACAAGGAAGACCAGAACTGGGCTCCTCTCCAATCTCAGCACTATATCTAGGAGAGAGGCTTCTTTCCTCCCTGTCCTGCCACTTCCCAGGGTTCATCGAGAGAAACCAATTCATAAAGAACCACACTGTGCATCCCTCTCCTTTAGCACTGAGAGTCTACACTGCATGAACCACCTGGTAGATAATCATCATGAGCATAAAGTGCTTTAGATGATCGGGGAGACCAAGCAAACCCATTCATACATTTGGGCCTGCTGAGACTTTTTGTCTGTCTGTGAAGTATCAAGACTGAAGAAGAAATGCCTTAGAGTTGGTTCCTCCTATTGTTATTTATCCTTAGCCAATTTTAGTTCAAGTGAATCATCAGACTTCAACTTTAGCAGTTCAAAATGACCCCATTTATGATAAGGAAAAAGTATAAGGCAACTTCCTTACCTCTCAGAGAAAATTTTTAAAACAACTGAGACATTCTTGTAATGTTTAATAGAGTTGTTCTGAGGAAACTTCTATTTACACTACTTCTTGAAGAACGGAGTTCTGTTTAAAATTGAGTTAACACCTCCATTGGTTGTATAAGCTGCATATTAAAAATAAACCTACACTTTCAAGAGGAAAAGAAAAAAATCAACAGTAATATTTTTTTTCACTGTCTGCTTTTGTTGATAACTTCTTACTATAAAAGCTTTCAAAAGTCTACAGTGAAAATATTTACTAAAGTAACAGCAACTTAAAATTAATGCTTAGTTACTTTGATAAAATAATAGAATATGTTAATTTAAAGGCAGTCCAAATGTCATAACCATATCTTATTGACCTGGAGTGATCTAGTCTATGCCATGATCCTCTGCTTATGCCCAAAAATTGTTATTGTTTTCTCTTTCTACCCCTCCCCCCAAGTTGGTATGTGAGCCTGGCTGAGATCCAGGCAGGGGGCCGCGCCAGGAGTTGCGCGCTCTCTCTTCCGGTCGGCTCGGTGCAGCATGGTTCCTGCTTTGCTGTGCAGCATGGTTTCTCTGAGTGGCTGACTTGGGTTTTGGCCGAGGTAAAAAACATTTTTTTCCTTTCCCTGTGATGCCCGAAAAGATAGGCCAAAGATAAAACCCGATAGACTGGTGTCTATTGAGCAGGTATTTGTTTATTACAGCGCCAGTGGTGAGGGGGATATTTCCACCTAACTCATCCACTTTTGTCATGTGTCGTGGCTTATTTATACAGTAGGTACTGCTGAATATCATTATGTCATTACATCATCATCACATAGGTGCCGGAAATAATTTACATACTTTTATGGCATGGCCATAAATAGTTCTTTTTCACTGTGCTTGCGCCTCCCCAATTTAGGTGGTCTTGGGGGTCTTCACTGATGAAGGCTCAAGGTCTTCCTCACATCTGAACTTTTCAACTTTGTCTTCAGAGCATGTGCAGTT
>JACAXG010000816.1:8328-32130 GCA_018881555.1 Amblyornis subalaris
TGCAACAGGGTGGCGTGATTTGAAATTCCCTCCAGCTATATTGTTATTAGTCAGTTTAAATTTGTTCCTCCCCTGAGATGGTTTTATTGGTTTTCTCTCATGTATCCCTACTCCTTGATTGGTTAAGCTCTGTTATCCCTACCCCTTAAAGCGGCAGAGACAGAGCGAGAAACTCTGCTAGCTCCCCTTCAAGATTTGTTCACCCTGCCCTCGCAGGCAGAGAAACAAAACTTGGAATATAGCTACAGAGGTCCATCTCTTTCCTCTTTTGCCTTCGCTGCTGCCTTATAATCTGCCTGTTGTCAAAGCCTGATCGACCAGACTGAGGCCTGCAAACCTCAGTTAATCCATCCGTCGCAGCTTCTGTGGGCTCAGAACCTAGGAAGCCGCAGGCCCAGCTGGACCCAGGCAAGGGCAGAAAAGTGGCAGTCAGCTGTTTCTGTAAATGATCTTAAAAACATCTCCAAGCTCACAGGAGGGGAAAAAAGATCCCTAAAAACAAGCCTGTGTTTTCAGTGACTCAGCTTTGAGGAATTCTACACTAATAAAGAAGATGACAGTTCTTTCCTAAGGCTGAGCCTTCAAGCCAGGTAACTGAAGTAAATAAAATGCTTTCCTAGTTGATTCCATGATTGCCAATCACCCTTCAATATGTCACTCACAGGAGCACAGATCCTTTTTCAAGGTCAGGAGAGCAGCAAAAATTACAAGAGATACCCGATTCACAGGTCTCTTTAAAAACCTTTGTCCTGGGTTACATTGTGGGGGATGTACCACCTGAATCTGACCGCATATAATCTTGAGGTTTGGGGACTTGGAACATCACTACCACCACAGGACATCCAGAGGAGGACCCACACTTCCACAGGAGGACCAGGCCTTTCCACAGGACCACCACTTTCAACAAGACTGCAACCATCACTTCAACAGGACTGCAACCACTGCCACGTTGTACTGTGACTGTTGGTTTAAGCCATTGTTTCTGTATTGTTGCATTTATTGTAATCTTTCTATTAAATTGTAACTCCAGTCTAAGAATCTCTCTCAAGGTATTTGTTTGGGGGTCATTTCTCCTGCTGATTTACTTTCAAACCACAACAACCTGTAAAAAAAAAATCAGTTTTACTCTGAAGCCCAACCCTAGGCCCTGAAATGTTCTGGTATCTCAGATCCAAGGAAAAGCTGAAAAGGCTTTCTGCAAGAACTGACATTTATGAGCTAACAGATGAGTGTGTGTGACAAATGATTTTACATTTTGAGGGTCTTCAAATCCACCTTGACTTTATCTTTCCCTCTTCTTGCAATAAAGGAGCCTTTTTAACCATCCAGTAAGGCAAAACTCATTGTCTGTCAGCATGCTGTTGTTGCCCATTGTTACACCCTGAACTCGGGGTAAACCAAGATTCCTTTTCTCTGGGTAGGCACAAAGAGAAATCTCAACCAAAATTTTCCCAAGAGGTAAAAATAACAGAAAAAAGTTTACTGGCAGAACTACAGAAAATTAGGGGTCATTGGCAAAAGAATAAAAGCACACAACATCACTTTTCCCAGCATAAACTTAGTTCATTAAACATAGAAAAACCTTACAGCCCATTTGATGTTATGTTCCGTGAGAGGAAAGTTAGAAAAAGAAAAGGGAGGAAAACAGGAGGATAGGACAGATATAGAAAAACAGGCATAGCTACCAACTCCTGGGTTCCAGCAATGTTATTCTCCAAGATGGAGGTAGGTGAAAGAGAGAGAGAGCCACGTGGTGAGGGCTTCTTAAACCCTTGGCCCCACCCCCGGGCCTGCCCCCCTAGGTGGGACCTCTCGTGTCTCGGCCACTCTGGGGTGGGTAAGGTGACACTGAGGGGCTGTCTCCGGTGTCCCTTGATTGACAGATACAGAAGGGCTGAAGGGGGGGCATGGGGGCGGGGCACTGCCCTACCAGAGTGGGGCCTGATCTGCCCCCTTCTCCACAATTCCAAGATCCTCAAGATGTTTCAAAACACCTTTTCCAGTCTCTGACACCCATGAAACATTTATATTTCTCCTATTGTTTCTTCCCTCAGTGTCACTATAAACAACTGCTTGAGCAGCAAATGAAACTTGCATATTGAACTCCTACTCACTACAGTCTGACTTAAATAATCATACTGCTGAGAGGGTGTCCTGGTTTGAAAGACAGGTGTCTGTCAAGGAAGGTGGGAAACCTTCCTGGGATAGAGGATGACTCTTCTCTCCCTCCTCCGAATTACTATACCTTTGAAACTAAGGGGGTCTCAGGTAAAGATGTGGTAGAAAGAATAACAGTTCTTTACTAGGGTTATATATCTATATATATATAATAAGACAGATAAACAGCAACAAGAAGAGAACAGACAAACCAGTAACAGTCCTTTCTCTGTCGTTGGGTGATTCTCCATTGAGGCAGAGAGGCTGCGGTGACTCCCTCGCAGCTGCAGGGGGCGCTGTGGCGAGAGCGCGGAGACCTCGCAGGTGGCAATCGCAGCTCCAGCGAGCAGGAGAGGGAGAGGGGAGATTGCTCCCGGTGCGAACTCCGGGGGCAGCAGCCCAGCTCAGCAGCAACCTCAGCAGTGGGCAGCAAGCAGTGCAGGCAGGCAGGGTTGACTGGGGAGCGATGGACTTTGGTACCACCCACCGAGGGGCCAGCAGAAGGCAGGAACAGCAGAGACGAGTAGACTCTGGCGCCGACCCATGTGGAGCAGAAACCCAGGCTGGTGGCAGAGATGGCAGAAGCGAGCAGCTCCGGGCGGCGACAGTTACAGTGTAACGCTGCACCCTGTGCAGAGGTGAGCAGGCGGAGACGTCGCAGTGCAGCAGTTTTCCCAGAGCAGAACCGGCACTCCGCTGCAGACACGACCGTCTGAGCCGAACGCCAAGCCCAGAAGAAAACAGCGAGCCCGGTCTCCACCCACCTCTCGCCAAAGGCTCGGGAAGCCCCCCTTCATCTCTCGCGATGATAAGCTCCAGCCTCTGGGGAAACAACCCCCTTGCCAATATTTCCAGCTCTTTGTTTCTTTAATTGGGGAAATTGTCCTGGACTCTGGGTTGGGCAAGTGATCCCTTTTGTCCTTAAGTATCGTCCATTCTGGGTGATCAGTGTGGAATGTGGTTGGACAGATAACTTTGTTCTTAAGTATCGCTCATTATTTCCCGGCCAGCCCCTCCGCTACATGGGGGAAAGAAAAGAATTTTTCATTTGTCAAACCCATAACACAGGGGAACCCAAATATTCCCAACCAGTGGTGCCCCTGCAAAACACTCCTCCGTCTGTTATGTCTTCTCCAAGTAGACACTGAAAAAATCCTGTATCTATTACTGTGAAAGGCCAGGATCCAAAAAGCATACTCAGAATGCCAGATTCTTTCCAGTTTCTGCATCTGGCAAGATTGGTGATACAGCATTAGCTAGTCAAATATACTAGACTTAATACTCCAACTTGCAAAAACAGCCAATTCAAAGTGGTTTTATAAGGAACAAAAGTAATAGGCCAAATATGATCCATTTTAAACCTTTGCAGTTTATTCTACATGGTAGATTCTTCTACTATAAGCTATGAAACATTTTCAATTAGACTGCAAATAATGGGTCTGAAGCCTGTAGTAACAAAAAAAAATCAGACTTCCTTATGAGAACAGAAACGCAAAATCAATAGTAAATGTGTCTTTCTCTTAAAAACATTTGGGATTTTTCAGGTGTACATGACATTTACAAAACATAGTAAATTCAAAGTATCTGATTTTTCTTAGAAATTAATAAGTGAGGGTTTTTTTTAAGGGAAGGTTTATTTTAATACCAAATTAACTATTCTAAAAAGGTGCATTTGAAGCTAAATTTAACTTATCCTTTAAAAGACTGGATATGGAAAGATTCCACTAGTCAGGCTGCACTACCCAGTATTAGTATTGCAATATCCTTGTCTCCTTGCCACATACTGACTAATTTCCAGATTAGCTTCAGTATTTCAAGCGGCATTAATGTTTGTAAAATTTATCACTTATTTTGGCCTGTAACAGTTTATCTTAAGACCTTTTCTGATTAATGTTGTTATGAATCAGTGTGAGTTAACAGATTTAAGTTCTAGGTCTTCTTTTAGGCAAAATTTAAGTGAGCATTCAATTCCAACTTGAAACATGAATGATTGTTTCAAAGCCACCTCAAAGCCTGCTTGGTCATTTGAAGCTCACTTACTAGATGAAGAATGAATACAACACACATTATCAACACCAAACAACCTATACTTTTCTCTATAAAAATTAGTTCTAGATCTTAAATGTTTCAACTACTAGCTTTTAGTTCTTCAAGTTATATATTGCAGTATGTTTTGTCAGTTCAGCAAGCTAGTTAAACAAGATACCCCCTAAGACCCCCAGAAACCTAAAAATTAAATTCCCTTGAATACAAATGGTTGTAAATATGTGAGGCATTTGAAATCAATCACACCGCACCTTAAGTGGCTCACAAATAATCCCATCAAGTTAATCAATTAAATCAGTCAGGTACTTCAGCTGTATTCAGACTGTCAGCTGAATGTGGTTTGGCATTCCAAACCTTTAGCAATGTCTGATTTCCAGGGAAGCATTAATCATTTCTGTACAACTGCAGGACTAAACATTGCAGATAACCATTTATAAAAAGACTCCAAACTGTACACAAGCAGTGACAGAGTTGGTATTAATGTACTAGGGGTCCCTTTTTTCAAAAAAATGCTTCTTCCTTATTCAAGCCTGTGAGAGACTGAGGTGTTATGGTTTGTGGGTTAAACATTCTTTATGAAGAACTGTTGCCTATTATAGCAAAACTGTTTAACAAAACTGCACCAAAAAGAAAACTATACTGAAGACCACATGCCACCCTGGATGGGCCCTCTGGGCTGAGGCCCCGGACTGTAAGTTAAGACAAAAATGACACCATTCTAAGGTCTGGGCTAGGGGAAAAGAATGCCTTCACAGGAGGATCCTGCCCAGGAGCTTCGGGGTGGAGGCCTTAGCCCCAGGCTTATCTGCTGCCAGGTTTGCACAGAGTCCTCCAACCCAGGGGGGACAAGGAGAGGTTTTGGGTGTGTGGCGAAAAAAAGCCTCTGGTCAGAGGAACGCCCATCCTCCGCTGTGCAGCTGTGGGAGGCCCCTCACCCCGGGAAAAGCCACAACTACTGGACATGCATGTGAAGGAGCAGCAGAGGGGGTGTCACGGTCCATCAAAGGCCCCTCCCCGAAGGGGTCCCCAGACCATGCACCAGAGCACATGGTGCAAAATGATGCAACAGACCCACAGTCTTGCAAGGCACAGTGTTAAGCTGGCCCCTTCAGGGGTCATACCTAGGCATTCCCACCTGGCCCAAAGAGTATATTAATCCAATGGTTTCTATGCTACGGCAGCGGCAATGGCGATGTGGACCTTCACCATCCAGAAGACCAGATGAAGGGGATCAACGAGACGTTGTTGGGACCCATGGAGGGATGATATGTTTCCACCTAACCTCTGTCACTCTTCCTGTCCCCTCCACTCCCCCCCCACCCCTTTTTCTATTTCTTTCTTTCTCTTTTCTCTCTCTCTCACTGTTAAATAAAATATATCAATTTTTTTGGTACCAACATTTAGCCTCGTTTGGCTTTAATCTGTTTCACAGAATATTTGAACCTTTAGGGGTCTTTCCACTTTATTCACAGAGAATTCTCTCCTGTGATTAGAGGGGATCATAACAAAGACAAACATGCAATTGCTAAAGTGAGCAGCAGCTTTCCCACAGAATAGACCACATGGTGGCAGCACTTCTTTCCTTACACCTCCAAGTACCACCACAGCAGAAACACTACAGATCAATAAATTAGGGCACATGGTTACACTTGCAAAGAAAAAAAATTATCTAGGCCCAAACATCAGGATCTGTCATACAGAGTTTAAAGATCCTATGGCTAGAAAATGAACTGGCATTTTGACATAGTGAAATGTGGGATCCAGAAGAGAAAAATACTAAGAACTAGTAATGCCCAAAGATTTTTATCTTTTTATATATTTGTAGCTTTATAGATTTTTAATATATAGCTGTATAGTTTTTAACACTTTCACACAATTTAGAATAGTACATTACCTTTTCTCACACATTTATGCCACCTTCTTGAAATTCTGTTTAGTCTTATTTTCAAGAAAAGAATTTCTAACAAGGACACCCCGTTTTGTACCAGCACTTGGGAGACATAACAAAATATAGGGCTAAGAACTCTTGGAAGGACTCCGAGAGGCAGACCCAAAGGGGGTTACCAGGACAACCGTTCTCCTATTGGATGTACTTGCTAGATATACTAATTAGTTGATCTTATAAAAATTGTAGCAATTCAATACTGTGTGTGCACATACCTATATTTTTGCACCTGAAAGCTTTCATTAAAGAACTGCTCTTTATGTTTTCAATCCTAATACTGTTTGGAAAGTTTTTCTTTTGATTCTAGGCAACAGTTTTGGTGAACCACAGATGGGACGAGGGAGGACCCTATGATTTATTTGGATTGAATTACATCCTGCGAGGAACTCTTCATTCTGCTGCCGGCCCTTTCAAAGAGTTTCCCACGGCGACTTTGGAGGTCCGAGGTCCTAAGACTCCACACACACAGGAGGTAACATAAAAAGCAGGTCTTGTCGGTAATTGTTTGCTAGCAATTGTAATTTGTTTTTCCGGAAAATTGGGAGTTCTTTTTAGGTATTGCCTTTCAACCACCTGAAATCAGAACTAGACAATGTTAAGGGGATAAAGAAAGTGGTTACGGTTTATTGAAGGCCTCCAGGTACATTTATGGCCAAACTGCATACAAGATGCACATCCAAAAATGCACATGTAATACAGGACTCCAACACTTTTATAGGTTTAATAAATTTGCATATTCGACCCCAATCTCCCAATTAGAGGCTTAGATTTGCACCCCCAGGTTTGACTCCCCACGAAGACCCCCCTAACTTCTAACTCCAATGTTCTTTATACTTCGGGGGACATGGGACAGCAAAATGTTCCCAGTTCCCAGGGGAGCAAGGATGATAAGGTGTTAGGAATGTCCTGTTATGAGACATGGGGTCCTTGCATCTAAAGAAACAAGATTATGGAAGGATTTTAGGGATGTATTCTGTCTAACGAGGTAGGGAAACTACTAGCTAACAATCTATATAGTTATACAATAAAAGGCTACAGGGCTACTAATATATTAAAAAAATATAAAAGCAAGAATCTCTTTGGCATCATAGGGACTGGATTACGACCTTTTGTGGGATCCCTTTGTAAGACTGGTTGTCCTTTCAGTCTGTCAGCCCGGCGTGGGATCCCTTTGTTTGTTTGGTGGAGGCTACTTGCTTTTTGGCTTCTGCTAGGGAAAGGACGGGGGGCCTGTCATTGTGGGAAGTGCCCAGTGCCTTTTCTCCCTGTGGCGGTTCGTGGTGCGCAGCGTTAGGCATTTGCTTTGGAACCCGCTGGGCACCACTTTGAATCTCGAGCTGGAAAACTTTTTTGCCCTCTCTAGTCCCCAGTGCCATTTAGTTAACAGTGGTGAGTGCTTGCCTGTGGTGCACAGCATTACAAGTTTGCTTTGGAAACCTCTAGATGCCGGTTAGAATCCTGAGGTGGAAATTTTTTTCCTTGCTGTTTTTTTTTTTTCCTGCCTGAAAATAGAACGTGGGCTGTGGACCGCCAGCAGAAAAAGAAATTCCTAAAAATTCCCCCCTTGGATTAGTATTACAGTATTGATGTCATTTAACTGGCCCAGAAACGTCTCTTAAAAGGCAGGAATTTGTTAGATTGATCACATCTCTGGCCCTGGCAGAGGTTAGAAGGAGGAAACACGTGGCCAGGATTTGGATCCTTGCAGATTGAAATTGTGTTACAACTTTTGTCTCTTCTACAGAAGGAACAAAGATGGTGTGAGCTCATATATGCAGAGGTATTTCTTCTCCTTTTAGATTGCCCGGAGTTACAAAAAATTTGTGAATCTAACGAGGCTCTTATGGAACACTCAGTTATGGCTTTAAAGGGAGGAAAAAGGAAACAAAAATAGAGTAAAAAGTTTTCTGTTAGCCAAGTCTGTGTTAGAAGCCCAGATTTATCAGACATCGCTCCAAATATGAGAGAACTGGCAGGTCTGGGGGGAGGTGCTGCTGCCACGGGGTTGGTGGGGAAAGCTGCCGTCCCCGCTCCGCCGCCACCGCCGCCACCAACACCGGGTGGGCCCACCCAGCTGCACATGTACGGCCATGGCCCAGCCCACCTCCTGCCCCCGGGACCCACCCACCTATGCAGTTCCTGCAGGAGGCGGGGACCTGGGTCCTGCGGGCAGTGCTGGCACAGGGTTCCCGTGGGCACCACCACCCCCACACCTCTGAGCCGTGGTGCGGCTGCTGCCGCTAGCAAAGATGCTGCTTCTGCCATTACAAGCAAAAGCGGGGATGGGGACGGGGACTCATCCACCCCAGAAGCTGAGGCAGTTCCCTCGGGTGGGGCTGACGAGGCTCCCGTGGTCCCGAGTGAGAGCGACATGGGGGGGGATGGGGCTGCCCCATCTGCCCCCCCCTTTCTCCCGGTCTACGCTATCCAGGGTGGGGGGAGCGGGGCTCGGCTTTAGGCCGTATCCTTGGCCTGTCTTGTATGTGCTCTCCGGTGCCTTCGGGGTGGGTCCGGATGGGACCATGCTCCCATCTGGCGGGGGCGTGGGTCCTGTGATAAATGAGTGAATGATAAATGTTGGCTTTTGCATATATGAATTTAACATTTACAAGTATCGATGTTAGGACAAACATACATCACTCCTGAGTGCTTTGCAAAGGGATCGATTTATTCTAACAAGCTATGTTTTCTCTCTTGCTTAAAACAGTGCGGGTGTAGCAGCTTCTGATTGGTTAGTGCAAAAAATCTGCTGAGGTTAAGGCAAATACTTTTTTAGCAAAGTCCAAGACTTGAGCGGGCTGACCATCTGTTGTGGTTTTCCGGACTGCATCCTGTCTTGTCTGGATCGAACTTCCTCAATTCTTCGGTTAGCTGCAATTCTCGCCCGACAGTCGTTTTCTATATTTCTTAAGGGTACACTTTAATTATTTCATCCGATGGCAAGGTTCCGTAAGACTGATGGGCCAGCCGTCTTCTCCTACAAATTCTTCTACATACAAGTGATAATGTACTATGTAGAAATAGTGCCAAGGTAAAATATAGTTAAGTAGAAACAAGGTTAGGGTGAATTGTAACTTTGAAATAGTTGTAATAGGTTGGGAAATGTAGTAATAAATACATGGTAATAAATGTCTTTTAAGTTGATAAACCACAGAGCCAGAGATCAGGACATCTTAAAGAAACAAAGATGAAGAACCACATGCATCCCAGGAAGTCTGTTATCTCATCAAAACTTACACCTCCCAAAGAAACTGTCATCTACAAATTAGGTTGGAACTGAGGAGACACCGGAGGGGGATGTCTGCCTTCAATTCTGAGACAATCTAGAGGACCCGAGATGGCGTCGTGCTGGCGGAAGAGGGCAGGGATCGGGGAGGGGGGAAGTTGAGTGAAATGTAAATTCTTTTCTGGGCTTAATGAATATGTAACAGTTTGAGAAGGTACTTAAGTTCACGGTAAAATGAATGGAATTGCGCCTCTGGCAATATTGCTAAGCGCCCAGTGCTTTTTGCCTTTGTTCTACTAATAAATATTCAATACTATGCTGCTGAAATTTCAGCTCACAAATTCATTTATTACAGTCCCATGGACGCTGGTGCCCCCGCGCCTTGGAGCCATGGCGCAGCTGCTGCGGCTATCACAGCTGCCACTTCTGCCATTACAAGCGGAAGTGGGGGTGGGGGCAGGAACTCGCCACCCCAGAAGCTGACACGGTTCACACGGACGGGACTGCTGTAGCTCCCGCGGCCTCGAGCAAGAGCAAGGGGGAAGCCGGGGGCTGCAGCGTCTGCCCCCGGCTTCCCCCTGTCTATGCTATCCAGGGCGGGAGGGTGGGGCCCGGCTTTGGGCTGTATCCTTGGCCTGCTGTATGTGCTCCCTGGTGCCTTCAGGGTGGGTCCGGATGGGTCTGCACTTTCATTCCGCAGGGGCATTTCCAGACCTGCAGGCAGAAAGATACTATCGGCCCCCAAGAGAAGGAAAAAGCAGTCTCAACCTCCCTATTCTCCTCCGCTCCCAAAAAGGGAGGTTGCAGAAGCAAGAGCCATCAAAAGTAAGCCTGCTAGCGCAGACTCAGACATCTTCTCTGAAAAGAAAGAGACTGAGGGAAAAACATCTGTTGCAACTGGGAAGAGAAAGGGAAAAAAGGCATGAGTGGACATAGCAGCCCCTAGCCCTGTTGCTGGGTGCACCAGATCCAAATGGGAGAAGTTGCTATACAAGCTCCCTTGAGACAGGCCATGGGTAACCAGGGTCCTGTCTTAATAAGGGTTCCCTTTTCTCTTGTTGAGCTGCAACAGTGGAAGACCTTCGTTGGGGAGCATAGAGAACGACTAGAAAAGGTGACTAATTTTGTAGAAAGGGCCATTAGATCGCAAAATCCAGATAGGAATGCTTTGGAGGCTATAATGGCTACATTGCTTGATAGAACAGAGAAAGAGATGGTTAGAAGGCCTGTTCGGTCTGCAGCTGAAGCACAGATAGCGGCCGGAACTCTTCAATGGTCAGTGTGTTGGTTTTGCAGGGCCTGGTTTTTGGTAGTAGGGTGGCCACAGAGGTGGCTTCTGTGAGAAGCTGCTAGAAGATGCCACCATGTCCAGCAGAGCCAATCCCTGATGGCTCTGATGATGGACATGCTGTTGGCCAAGGCTGGGCCAATTAGAGATGGTGGTAATGCCTCTGTGATAACGTATTTAAGAAGAAATCAAAACAAAGTTGGTGGCGCAGTTTTAATTCCAGCCAGAGAAGAGGAGGAGGTGAGAACGTGAGAGGAACAACAATGGAGGCACCAAGGTCAGTGAAGAAGGAGGGGGAGGAGGTGGTCCAGGCGCCAGAGCTGAGATTCCTCTGCAGCCTGTGGTGAGGACCATGGTGAAGCAGGCTGTCCCCCTGCAGCCCATGGAGGTCCATGGGGATGCAGAGATCCACTCGCAGCCCGTGGGGGAGGTGCCCATGCCGGAGCGGGTGGATGCCAAGAGGAGGCTGTGGTCCAGTGGGAGTCCCATGGAGAGAGAGGCCTTGCTTCCAGGCTGGAGCAGCCTGTCCTTGGACAACTGCACCCTGGGGCAGAGTGACCCACACCGCAGCAGTTTTGGGAGGACTGTTTGCCCGTGGGAGGAATTCACATTGCAGCAATTTTGGGAGTACTGCTGCTAGTGAGCTTGGACCCACGCTAGAGGAGTTCACAGAGAACTGTCTCTCGTGGGAGGGACCCCATGGTGCAGCAGGGAAATGATTTCTCTCCCTGAGCAGCAGACGAATACCTTGGGTGACAAACTGACCAAAATCCCCACCCAATCTCCCTGCGCCATTGGTGGGAAGGACGGACGGGTTGAGGGGAAAAAGGTGTTTTAAGGGCTTATTTTACTTCTCATTCTCCTACTCTAATCTTATTAGTAATAAATTCACTTTATATCTTTAAGTTGAGCCTGTTGTGCCCTTGGAGTGCTTTCTCCTGGTCCTTATCTCAACTCATGAACCCTTTGTTAAATTTTCTCTCCTCTGTCCAGCTGTGGAGCAGGGGAGGGTGAGTGAGCAGCTTTTCGTGGGTGCCTGGCATCTGGCCAGTGTCAAACCACGACGGTCAGTTAGTGATTTTTTCCCTTTAGAGGATCCAAAATGGGACCTCAATGTAAGAGAGCAAATGGAAAGGTTGAAACACTATCAGAATTCGGTGGTGTATGGTACAAGAAATGCTATTCCCAAAGAAATAAATTGGTCAAAATTATATGACATAAAGCAAGATGAAAACAAATCCCCAACAGAATTTTTGAATAGGCTAAAAGAGACTGCAAGAAAATACAAAACTTTGGACCTCGAATCAGCTGAAGGAAAGGCACACATAGTCTATATGTTTGTAGGCCAGTCTACAGATGATATAAGGAAAAAACTGCCAAAGAGAGGTGAGAGGGAAGATATAGGTAAATTATTGGACATGACTTGGAAGGTATATCGGAATAGGGATTCAAAAGATGGGGATCCAAATGATAGGGATGATTTTCATGAGTGTCATGGATGTAAATGCCAGTATGGTGAGAGGGTCGATCAGGAAAAGTCATCTAAGGTACCTAGAAAGGGTCCTCCTCTCCCTCTGGATAGGAATCATTGTGCTTTTTGCAAGAAGAAAGGACACTGGAAAGAAGAGTGTCCAATGCTGGCAAAAAAGAAATTTCCATACCCAGCTCCTGTATTAGCTGTGAATGGTGAATGAAGGGGACCAGAGGTTTCTTCCCCGGCAGAGCCTTTGGTTATAGCTAAGCTGGGTGTCTTAGGGTGACTTTATGATGCTGTATCCCCTATCACATGCTCTATGCCAGACATGAATCCTGTGCCTTTAAGCTGGGTCTATGGAGAGCAGGAAGAGAAGCCAGGCGAATTCTTCAGCACGGTTTGTGTTCAAGGACTGACACGCACTCCCCCGCATTCTCACCACTGCTACAGGGCGGAGGGAGCACCTTTTTTTTTAGCCAGCTCTCGGCTCTGTTTTTTAGGAGAGAGACAGAGTGTTAAAATTCTTTACTTTTTAGCTAGCCTGCTAGCTGAGGCAAGAAAGTTTTCCTGGGACTGTGGGTTTTTTTCCTTCTTTCTCTGAAACTGTTCAGCTGAGCTCTGGTCCAGAATACCATCACCGGGAGGCCCCACATCGCGGCCCGGAGGGGCCCACGCCACACCCCAGCTCCGGAGAGAGAGCAGAGCCACACCTACAGAAAGGACTCTGAATCTACCCAGGTCTTCTCCACTGTGAGAGGTTTATTATCAAACATTTTTAATTTTTTTTTCTTTTTTTCTTTCTTTCCCTGGTGCCTGTGTGCACCCCACTTGTTAAATAAACAGCTTTTTTTTCACTTTCTTCCGAGAAATTCCTGAGGTGGGGAGAGGGAGTTTCCAAATCCTACCGTCTGTAGAGGAGACGCCCCTAGTCAGGACGTTTTCCTCCTAATCTGTCTCAAACCGAGACAAACTTGGCACCCAATGTGAGGCCTCTACCTAGAAAGTGAAAAAAAAACCTGTAGTAATTACAATTTGGTTTTAATTATTTTGTATTGGGGTAAAGTAGTCACCATGTTGTTTGAGGTAATATCTCTCTGGTTTGAGGTACTAATGTCTTTCTGGTCCCTACACCTGTTTGCCTACCCACAGATAGCACCAATTTTGTCCTTGGCATGTAGCTTTTACAGAGCAGGGGCACGAAACCGGATTGCTATTTTGCTGTGCTCAGTGATAATGATTCATAGAAAGTTAATAGAGGTACTGGGAGTTGTTCAAAATGTGTATGGTCTGTTGTTTATGCATCCTAGTCTCCGTCCTAGTCTCAGTAACCAGTTCTGGGGGTTTATTAGCAATTGCACCCAGTTTGTTGGAGGAGGAGGAGATGGGGTTTCCCAGCATTTCATCTCCTTCTTCCCCTTTAAATCTCGTACGTCACCTTTTGAGAATGTTCAGTTTCCCCTGAATGTTAAAGAGACTGCCTTCCTGGTGCTTTATCTCATAGGTTTACTCTATATGGTTTGGAGCTTCTCTAGAATGAGAGCTGAGATATCCAGAGGGGCTGATGAGACACCTAACCCAGGCATGGAAAATCCTGAGTGGTGTGGGGAATGGGAGGATATGGGCCAAACCCTGAAGGAATTCTCTGACCCGATAGCCTGGAATTTCCCCCCTGAACAAATTCAGAACACAGCTGAGGTGGGGAAATATTTATAAGAGAAGTGCAATGACAACTCTACTGAGAAAAAGCTCATTGCAATGTGCTGGGCCTTGGCATATGCTTATCGCACACTGCTAGATACTGTAGGGCAGCACATAAAAGAAGAGGGGCAGGAAGATACATCAGCAGACACCCTAGTTACTCAGGCTGCAGCCAAACCAGACACGGAGCCTAAGCCAATGACAGTTGTTCCTATCACAAGAAGAAAACACAAAAGCCAAACCGATCGCCCAGTGAAGGATGATGATGATGATGATGATGCGATGGAAGGACCCTCAAGGTCAGCAACTGACTCAGAATCAGAAATCATTATTGAGTCCCTGTCCCTGAAGGACCTTTGTGGCCTAAGAAAGGATTACACCCGACGGTCTGATGAATCTATATTAAGTTGGTTAGTCCATATTTGGGACACTGCAGGCGATACTAAAATTCTGGATGGCACTGAAGCGAGGCATTTGGGATACCTGTCACATGATCTGGCTATCGACCAAGAGATGGTAAGGGAGTTTGACCCTCTCAGTCTCTGGATATGGCTCTTGGGAAGCATGAGGGAAAGATACCAGTGCTCAGAAGATCTCTATATGCAGCAAATCCCGTGGAAGACCATAGAACAAGGGATTCAATGCTTGAGAGAACTGGCAGTGGTAGAGATTTTCTTCACAGATGACCCAACAATTAGGAATCCAGACTTCATAATATGTACACCAGTGATCTGGCTAAGACGTGTATGACTTGGGCCACAAGAATACTCTTCTGCTTTAGCAATGATGAAGCCGGATGAGATCGTGCCTGATGTGGCGAAGAAGCTCCGAGCATATGCAGATGCCGTGCACAGCCCAACACATGAAAGAATCTCAGCTGTGGAAACACGTCTGCAGAAAATGGAAGATAGGATGGAGGAGAATCACTGGGAACTCAAGGAGGAGATTAAAGAGAACCTTCTCCAAATCTCAGAGGTACAGACCAGAGGTTCTGTTACCAGATGCAGACATCCCCCAGCTAGAGAGAGAGGGTGCACCCCACGAGGTGAGCTGTGGTTCTTCCTGTGTGATTGTGGGGAAAACATGAGGAGGTGGGATGGAAAACCCACCACTACTCTAGCGCAACGAGTGCGTGAATTAAAGGAGGGCAAGACTCAGAAGTTGTTCCACCAGAAAGGAAGCAGCTCCAGTTGCCCGTAGTCGAACTGTCAGGTATGATAGAAGAGAAAATGACATGTCCGATCCCCTTGAAGGAACCTCTAAAATGTATGCCCAGGGAAGGAAGGATAACCAGGACTAGATGGGCCCAGCCTCTAGCAAGGTAGAGGCCAGGGAAAACTGTGTTTTTTGGACTGTGTAGATTCGTTGGCCTGGCACATCAGAAACACAAAAATATGAGGCCTTGGTCGACACTGGTGAGCAGTGCACACTAATTCCATCACGATATGTGGGGGCAGAACCTGTCTCTATTGCTGGCGTGACGAGGGGTTCATAGAATTTGACCCTGGTGGAAGCTGAGGTGAGCCTGACTGGAAAAGAGTGGAAAACACATCCCATTGTGACTGGCCCAGAGGCCCCGTGCATTCTGGGCATAGACTTCCTCTGAAGTGGGTATTTCAAAGACCCAAAGGGACTCAAGTGAGCATTTGGGATAGCTGCTGTGGAGACAGAGGGCATTAAGCAATTGAACACCTTGCCTGGACTATCAGAGAACCCATCTGTAGTAGGCCTTCTAAAGGGGGAAGAACAACGAGTACCAATTGCCACCTTGACAGTGCATCGCCAGCAGCACTGGACAACTCGAGATGCTGTGATTCCCATCAACAAGATGATCTGTGAGCTGGACAGCCAAGGGATGGTTCAACAAGGCCCACTCACCCTTCAACAGTCCCATTTGGCCTGTGCGCAAATCTGAAGGAGAATGGAGATTGACTGTGGACTATTGTGCTTTGAATGAAGTGATTCCACCGTTGAGTGCTGCTGTGCCAGACATGCTGGAGCTCCAGGACGAGCTGCAGTCCAAGGCAGTGAAGTGGTACGCCACTATTGACATTGCCAATGCATTTATCTCCATTTCTTTGGCAGCAGAGTTCAGGCCTCAGTTTGCCTTCACCTGGAGGGGCGTGAAATACACCTGGAACCGACTGCCCCTGATGCCTTATCTGGACTACCTAAAAGAGAGAGGCTTGACAAAGATCAAAAGGTTAAAAAGCAGTGGTGTTTATTTGAAGGCCTTCGGGTACATCCAGGGCAGTCAAAGCTCACTGAGGTGGGGGCTTACACCCAGGTGGACCCCCTGAGATCCGCTCCCCAAGATAGACCACCCAAGATGGACGACTGGTCACGAGTTCTCCGTACTTTTATAAGTTTGGTCTCTTAGCATACCGGGGCTAGCGCTTCTAATTGCAGCCCCAGGTAATGAAGTAATTCACCCCAAGTTTTCTCCCTCTTCACCAAGGCTATTTACAGATCTTGGGCCTGAGGCAGTAAGGTGTCCTTGAAGTCCAGGCCTGAAGATGGATTGTTTTGTCTAAAGGCAGTAGCTAACACTTTTATATGGGCTTTAGAGTTACACACTAAGAATTGCAGGGTTACAAGTATGTGAGAAATATAAAAGCCAAAATCCTAAGGCATCACCCCAGGGGTGGAAGCACAGTCCCACCATATGCCATGGGTTGATCCAGACTGCACCGGAAAAGGGTGAGGTTCCAGAACATCTGCAGTACATTGACAACATCATTGTGTGGGGGAACATGGCAGCAGAAGTGTTTGAGAAAGGAGAGAAAATCATCCAGATTTTCCTGGAAGCCGGTTTCGCCATCAAGAAGAGCAAAGTCAAGGGACCTGCTCGAGAGATCCAGTTCCCGGGAGTAAAGTGGCAAGACAGACAACACCAGATTCCCATCGAGGTCATCAATAAGATCACAGCAATCTCTGCCAACCAACAAGAAGGAAACGCAAGCTTTCCTAGGTGCCATCGGCTTTTGGAGAATGCATATTCCTGAGTACAGTCAGATTGTAAGCCCTCTGTATCTGGTTACCCGCAAAAAGAGCGACTTCCATTGGGGCCCTGAAGAGCAACAAGCCTTTGCCCAGATCAAGCAGGAAATCGCTCATGTGGTAGCCCTTGGCCCAGTCAGGAAAGGACCAGAAGTGAAGAATGTGCTCTACTCCGCAGCTGGGAGCCATGATCTGTCCTGGAGCCTTTGGCAAAAGGTGCCTGGCAAGACACGAGGCCGACCACTGGGATTCTGGAGCCGAAGGTACAGAGGGTCTGAAGCTGACTACACTCCAGCAGAGAAGGAAATCTTGGCAGCCTATGATGGAGTCCAAGCTGCCTCAGAGGTAATAGGCACTGAAGCACAACTCCTCCTGGCACCCTGACTATCGGTGCTTGGGTGGATGTTCAAAGCAAAGGTTCCGTCTACCCATCACACCACCAATGCCACATGGAGCAAGTGGATTGCTCTCATCACACAGCGCACCCATATTGGAAAACTGAATTGCTCTGGGATCTTGGAAATAATCACAAATTGGCCCGAAGGTGAAAACTTTGGTCTCACTGACGAAGAGGAGCAAGAACAGGTGACACGTGCTGAGGAAGCTCCACCATACAACCAACTGCCAGCAGAAGAAACACGCTACAGTCTTTTCACTGATGGTTCCTGTCGCATCGTAGGGATGAAATGAAAGTGGAAAGCAGTCATATGGAGCCCCACACAACAGGTTGCAGAAGCTACCAAGGGAGAAGATGGATCAAGCCAGCTTGCAGAACTCAAAGCCATTCAGCTGGCCCTGGACATTGCTGAAAGAGAGAAGTGGCCAAAGCTCTACCTCTACACTGATTCATGGATGGTAGCAAATGCTCTATGGGGTTGGCTGGAGAAGTGGAAAAAGGCTAATTGGCAGCGTAGGGGAAAACCAATCTGGGCTGCTGAAGAGTGGAAAGACATCGCTGCCCAGGTAGAAAAGCTACCTCTGAAGATCCGCCATGTAGATGCCAATGTACCCAAGAGTAGGGCTAATGAGGAACACCGAAACAACAAGCAGGTGGATCAGGCTGCAAAGATAGAGGTGTCAGATAGATTTAGATTGACAACATAAGGGAGAGTTGTTCCTAGCTCGATGGGCCCATGATGCCTCAGGCCATCAAGGCAGAGATGCCACCTAAAAGTGGGCACGAGACTGAGGGGTGGATCTAACCATGGATAGTATCTCCCAGGTTATCCATGATTGTGAGAGGTGCACTGCGATTAAGCAGGCCAAGCGGATAAAACCCCTGTGGTATGGGGGAAGGTGGTCCAAATACAAGTATGGGGAGGCCTGGCAGATCGATTATATCACACTGCCTCAAACACGCCAAGGCAAGCGCTACGTGCTCATAATGGTAGAAGCCACCACAGGATGGTTGGAGACCTACCCTGTGCCTCATGCTACTGCCCAGAACACCATCCTGGGCCTGGAAAACCAAGTCCTTTGGAGGCATGGTACCCCCAAGAGAGTTGAGTYCAACAATGGGACTCATTTCAAGAAYARCCTTATAAACACCTGGGCTCGGGAACATGGCATTGAGTGGATGTACCATATCCCTTAGCATGCACCAGCTGCAGGCAAAGTGGAGTGGGGCAATGGATTGCTAAAAACCACCTTGAAGGCACTGGGTGGGGGATCTTTCAAAAATTGGGAGCAGCATTTAGCAGAGGCCACCTGRTTAGTTAACACCCAAGGCTCCACTAACCGAGCAGGCCCTGCCCAGTCTGAGCCCCTGCATACAATACATGGAGATAAGGTCCCAGTAGTACATGTTAGAGGACTGTTAGGAAAGACTGTTTGGATTACTTCTGCCTCGAGTACAGACAAACCCATCCATGGGGTTGTCTTTGCTCAGGGACCAGGTTACACGTGGTGGGTAATGCAGAGAGATGGAACAACACGTTGTGTGCCACAGGGAGATCTGATGTTGGGTGAGAACCATGTGTAAATACCACTGTTTACTGAATGTCACTGCCACTATCTGGATATAGGTGTATATATGTATATATATACATATGAATGTATAACTATGTGTGTGTAGAGTTAGAATATATTAGTTTGGGCATTGAGCCGACGATATGGGATAAGGGGTGGAATGCCTTAGGGTGACTTTATGATGCTGTATCCCCTATCGCCTGCTCTATGCCAGACATGAATCCTGTGCCTTTAAGCTGGGTCCATGGAGAGCAGGAAGAGAAGCCAGGCGAATTCTTCAGCATGGTTTGTGTTCAAGGACTGACACGCACTCCCCTGCGTTCTCACACCTGCTGCAGGGCGGAGGGAGCACCTTTTTTTTTTAACCAGCTCTCGGCTCTGTTTTTTGGGAGAGAGGGAGAGTTAAAATTTTTTACTTTTTAGCTAGCCTGCTAGCCAAGGTAAGAAAGTTTTCCTGGGACTGTTTTTTTCCTTCTTCCTCTGAAACTGTTCAGCTGAGCTCTGGTCTGGAACACCATCACTGGGAGGCCCCACATCAGGGCCCGGAGGGGCCCAAGCCGCACCCCAGCTCCGGAGAGAGAGCAGAGCCACACCTACAGAAAGGACTCTGAATCTACCCAGGTCTTCTCCACTGTGAGAGGTTTATTATCAAACATTTTTAATTTTTTTTTCTTTTTTTCTTTCTTTCCCTGGTGCCTGTGTGCACCCCACCTGTTAAATAAACAGCTTTTTTTTCACTTTCTTCCGAGAAATTCCTGAGGTGGGGAGAGGGAGTTTCCAAATCCTACCGTCTGTAGAGGAGACATCCTTAGTCAGGACGTTTTCCTCCTAATCTGTCTCAAACCGAGACACTGGGGAAAGACGAAATTGAGGTTTTTGTGGATACATTGGCAACATATTCCGTGTTAAACACTTTGCAAGGGAAACTGAGTCAAGACACTGTAGAAGTGATTGGTGCCACAGGGTTAAGTGAAACAAGGCCTTTCTTCCAAATTTTGTAATTTAAATTGGGAAAACACTGGGTGACTCATCAATTCATCTATTTGCCAAACTCTCCTAAGCCTTTGCTGGGTAGGGATGTATTGGAGAAATCAGAAGTGGAAATTAAATTTTGCAAAGGGGGGGGAATAAGAGTTATAATTCCTGAAACTAAATTTGTCAAAGCAGCTACCCTTTTCATTCTGGAGGACCACGGCAATATCCCCACAGAAGTTGAAAATGTGGTCATCCCAATAGTGTGGGCTAGTGATTTTCTTGGGAGGTACAAAAAAGCAGAACCTGTAAGCATTACACTCAAACCAGGAGCCACACCAGTAAGACAAAAACAAAATGCTTTGAAGGTAGAAAGTCATTAAGGATTAGCACCTATAATTGAAAAGTTCCTTAAATTTGGGTTATTGGTAGAATGTGAATCCAAATACAACACGGTCATTCTGCCAGTAAAAAAGGCTGATGGTAGGAGCTAATGATTAGTGCAGGATTTAAGAGCAATTAACAAAATAACAGGAGATATATACCCCGTAGTAGCCAATCCCTATACCCTTTTGACCACATTGACAGATAATTTAGGGTGGTTTACTGTGCTAGATCTTCAAGATGCCTTCTTCTGCATTCCAATAAATAAAAACAGCCAGGAGCTTTTTGCTTTTGAATGGGAAAATCCTGAAACAGGGAGAAGAACCCAACTCACCTGGGCCATCCTACATCAGGGTTTAAAGAATAGTCCAAATATATTCAGAATATCAGCTGGCAAAAGAACTGGAGGACTGCAGAAGACAGCAGCCAGGAGGAGTTGGTTTCCAATATGTGGATGATATACTGATTGCTGCCAAAGATCGAGACAACTGCATCCAACTCACTGTAAGTTTGTTAAACTTTTTGGGACTAAGTGGGTATAAAGTCTTGAAAGAAAAAGCACAAATTTCCAATGAAGCAGTGGTTTATTTGGGTCTTGAGATCTTCCATGGATATCAACATGATTTATAAAATATTTAAGATGTTTACGAATAATCATGGACAAAGACTCTCCAACCAGTTAAAGTCAGAAAGATGTATGTTTAATGACAGCGCTGGGACAGCTGCGTGCCAAGACGCAGTGTCAACTTCTAAAACAATACACAATCTATTTATCTACAAAAGTTTTGAATATTCAAGATACAAATACATAGTCATAATATAAACACCTCCCATCTCTCGCTTCTTATGATAATTAGTTAAAAGTCATTAAGCATGCGTAGTTTACTCCTTAAATGAGTCGGTGGTTGTCTTAAATTGGGGAGAGGTCTGATTTTGATGAAGTAGGCCATAGTCTTCGTCAATGATCTTTTCACTCTTACACTTTTACAATGGATCTGACCCTAAGGTCTCTATGTTCTGCCCTCCCGATACCCATGAGTAGATCTTCCAAATAGAGTAATTAATACATGTCTCCTTTCTTTCTGATCTTCCTAATTCAGTTTCTCTGTTTCCCATTGTGGGCACAGCTGAGCAAACTTCTAATGACATAATCAGTCAGAGGCCGCCTTCTAGTTTCGTTTCTCAGGCAAATATTAACTTCTTAATTAACTCCAGCTGAATTTGTCTGCTACATTGCTTTAGCTAACTAAAGATTAACTCTCTTAAACTAAAATTAAATTCCTTGTAAAAATTGTGTTTCATTTCCCCTCTTCTCTCTCACATTGAGTAAATTCTTTTACTCAGTATAATGACTCTTCTTTATCCATCCAAGAAGTGTGTCTAGCATCTCTAAGTACTAGTCCATATGCCTTGGAGAGCGATGCTAAAGCTGTTATTCGTTGTACCACCCTCCAATTCCAAATAATCACTACAATAGACAAAATCAAACTAACACTTACTAAAATGAGTAATACAACAATGGGATGAATGAGAGCGTTAAGTATACCAGTTGCAGTTGGAGACCATCCAAAAAGCACATCCCACCAATGATGAGACAAATGTCCTTCAAATCGTTTTAAAACTGTTTTGATAGATTCCGTGTTGTGATGTATTGTGACTAAAGTTATTTTTCCTGTCTCTTTGACTTCTAAAATTTCTTTCAGCTCAGGATGCTTTAACAACTGAGCTACTAAAGTCAAATTCATTCCTATAGGCACAGGCAGAATCTCCTCTACTGTATTCAAACCTGCTTTTATATACTGGTGTGACACTATAGGTGCTCAATAAAAAAATCACATTCTTTAATTTTTGTAAAATTACAAACACATAAATTAAATTGAATTTCATTTACAACTAGATTGTCTATCATTAAGGTGGGACATGCTGTTCTAAGACAGGCACAACCTTGCCCAATATATATCAGCCGAGTTGTCTGGTCAGTACTATATGTTTCAAAGTGACAAATGCTCTGGTCCGTATCCAAACAAGCATCTTTGTCCTCTTCTAAGGTTCCTTCACATATATATCCTAATTGTTTTCTCATAAAACAGGGTTCCAAATTAATAGTTTGCCAACGTTCTCCAATTTTCCGTGCCCACATTCTATGTTCAGAGGGGTACAATACAGTTTTTTCATGATTTAATCCTAAAGCAACTATCGGGTGGATTAAGTCAATTGATGCATTGTGGATAGTCAAAACAAAAGCTGTGACTACATTTATCAGCGGGTCGTGGGTAAAATTAACTAAGACCCACCAAGACTGAAGTTCTCTTTCGATTTCAGAAGCATTATCCCATACAATTTTACGAATTTCAGCTGGAAATATTCCTTCGTCTCCTTCTCGTATTACTGCTGCAGCTATTGACTGCATCCATAGTTGGGCCTGAGTGCATCCTAAGGCTAAAGAAACATTTCCACTAGCAGTGCCTAGAGCATTAATTATTACCTCATGGTCCTGTTCTTCTAAACTCTCCCAATCTGGTAAAATTTTGGTTAACTTCCAATGACTATAGCCTAGGGCTAGTAAAGAGGATTGTAATGGTTGTTGTAGCTTAACCAAATCACTTCCTACTGTGGTCAATTTGTTCATCAATACTTCTGAATCCATGGTATTCAGGATTCCCAATCCTGTTTCTAATAATCCCATAACATTTCTCCTTATTCTGGGGTGATGGGATAAGCGATTCCGAAGCCAAGCATTCCAATTCGAAAAGGGATTTTTAAGAAATGGAGCGCACTCTGGTCGGATGGCAGATATATTTACTTGCATCTCCATTTCTACTCGTTTCAAAGACCATTCCAGGTTAGTTAGTAGTCTTTGAATTCCCACTCTTTTAATGGTATATGGCCCAATCTTAGTAAGAGTAGGAGTTATACGCAATTTGTCCATTGGCATCTGAACTGTTTCAATTCTCTTTGGTGCCGGTGGGGTTATTCTAACGTGACCTCTAGTACACACCTGGGTAACATTAAAGCTGATTTGATATGCTTGCATTACACACCCCTCTATCTTAAGCCTAAACTCAGGACATTTACTCAAGCATTTGTCACAGCATTTGGCACTAACCTGGATAGGCTTCATGGGGGGATGGTAAGCCTCATGAAATTCATCCTGCACAAATACATATTTACTGTTGCCTTCTGCTAGGAAGACAAGGCGACCTGGTTCAAGAGGCTAGCACGGCAGCCCGGCCTACCCTGTGGCCACTCGGGCCATGGACACACAGACACCAATGTGGTGGATGGTCAAATGGCATTTATTATCTTATCTCATGAGGTTAAATAGTCGAGGGGCTTCACTACGTCAGGAAAGGGGGACTGTGGGATAGCTGGAGTTAGTAAGGAGTGGAAAACTACTGGAGTTAGGAGGGTTTGCGTGCTCTTATCACAAAGGAATGAAGGGAGGAAGATTCCATGCTGCTCCTGCTTTCCGTCACATCGCGTGATCTTCCGTCCGCCTGTCCCTCTCTACCACACTTCCCCCCCCTTTTTTCATAAATGAATGAGGTAGTTATAGATATAGGCACTGAAGTGAGGTACGAGGTAGTAACTTAACAAGGGAAAAGGGGTTTGGTACATCTGAGTAGATTTCGCAAGGCGAGTTA
>JACAXG010000817.1:6087-32595 GCA_018881555.1 Amblyornis subalaris
TTTTCTCAGGAATGCATTGTGCATTGTATTTCTCCATGGGTGCACCTACAGGCAATACTTGGCAAACATCTCACCTCGGCCAGGCCAGGACTCCTGAGCAAAAGTCCTCTTTTGCTTCTGGGGTGTTTTAGGGTTTTCAGTCTCTGTCCTTGTTGATGATCGTGAGGCAGATGAGAGATTCTCGAACCGTCTCTTACAATCGTACCTGACCAACTTTGAATTCTATTGTAGCATCCAGTTTCTCTAACAAATCTCTCCCTAATAATGATTTTGGAGCATCTGGCATGTACAGGAATTTATGTATGCCAATGCTTTTTCCCAATTTGTATTTGAGTGTCTTCAGAAAATGGGCTTTCTGTCATTGGCTAGTTGCCCCGACTACGTTTACAGACACTTCATCCTGTAAAGACAAACATTAGTTTAATACTGAATAAGTAGCACCCGTATTGATTAAGAATTCTAATTGTTTTTCTTGTTTTCCCATATTAATTATAACCAGCGGGCCTGCTGGGTGGGGATGTGCCGGTATCCTTCAATCATCCTGAAGCTCTGCAAGTAAGGGAAGGGGGTTATTTGAAGGGTTGCTTTTGTTTTGTGGACAATTCCTTTTCCAGTGTTCCTCTTGTTTACAAAAAGCACATTGATTGATTCCTAGCCGAGGCAAAGGATTTCCTGCCCCAGCTTGTCTTGCTGCCCATCTCTGGATACCTTCAGACCTTGGTTTAAAGGGCCCCCTGCTGCCCGTTCCGTGTTCTCCCAGAGCTGCAATGGTTGCACAGGCTATAGTTTTACTTAACTTCCTTTTTTCCAGGAGGTCCGTTTCGATATACTCGCCATGCTTCCTCAATTAATTTCTCTAGGTTCCTTTGGTCCTCAGCTTTCATCCTTTGCAGTTTTTTTCGAATATCATCTGAGGACTACCCAAGGTATAGAGATTTTAATTGAAGCTTCCCCTGTTCCCCTGAGGGGTCCAGGGTAGTATACTTCTGCATTGCTTCCCGTAATCTATCGAGAAATTCTGTAGGAGTTTCTGTTGTGTTTTGTTTTACTGCATACAGAGCCCCCCAATTCACAGATTCAGGTATTGCATTTTCCAACCCGAATTTAATCCACCCCTGGTACCTTTTTAATAGTTGGTAATGATCCAGGTGATTATAATTCCATTTAGGTTTTTCCATGGGCACATAATCATCCACAGTACCCTGCAAAGTCTGAGCAGTGATTCGTGCCTGAACATGGGTTCTGGCTGCTTTTAAAACAAGTTCCTTTTCTGTTTCAATTAATGCATCCAACATTAAATCAATATCCTCCCAGTCTGGGTCCAATGCCTTTATGAAACCTCCAAATCTTTTAGCTATTTCTGATGGATCATCGCAATATCTTTTAGCCGTCTCTTTCCAGCTATCCATATCCCCCACTGAAAAGTTTACTTTTAGCCGTATTGGCCCTGTGGGTCCAGCAGCCTCTCTCAAAGGGGCCTGCAAAAGCTCTCGAGCAGTCACTTCACTCTTAGGAGAAACTGAGCGAGCCCTCAGTTTTCCTCGAGTCTGCCCGCTCAAAGGTGAAAATGATGGTGAAGGGGAAGCCTGGCATCTTCCTCTTTCCCTCCGCCTGCCCCTGTTGGGTGAAGATGGGGGAGAAGGTTCATTTTCTCCCTCTGCATCTGCCCCAGGCAGACTGACAAAGTCCTCAATTCTCTCTTCAGGCTGCTTATTTTGATATTTTAAACAATGTTGTCTGATAGAACAAGCAGAGCAACATCGCATCAGTTTTCCTACCCCCCGTTTCAAATTTTCTTTTTCTATAGTTAAAACAAAAGGGTGTCTTGGAGCTAAATTAATACCACTCTCCTTTTGCCACTCAGGGTGGTCCCTGAGTTCAAAGAACATGTCCACATACACCAATTCATCCCATTTTGCCTCTCTACATAAAAACAAGATAAGCTGTAATAAAGTATTATAGTTTAATGTTCCATTCTCTGGCCATTTTTCTCTGTTCTCAAGTCTGTAAAGTGGCCACCACCTATTAAAATACTTGATAAGGGTCTTTTTATTAATGGCTCCCCCTGGTGCCCCCCCAATTTCTTTCCAGTGGGCTAATATACACCCTAAAGGGCTTTTGGCCACTAAATTTTTGCTTTGTTTGTTTCCCATTTTATTCTCCTTTCGCTTTGCTCTTTTCTGGCCGTTCCCCTCGCGGGGTTACGGAAATACGAATTAGAGCTCCCACTCACTTCACACTTATTTGTGCATCTCAGCCGTGTCTTTTGCTTTCACACAATCACTTCGGGGACTCGCTTTGCTCTTTTCCGGACGTTCCCCTCGCAGGGTTACAGAAATGTGAATTAGAGCTCCCACTCACTTAGCACTTATTTGTGCATCTCAGTCACTCACACTTTTATTCATTCTCACCAATACAAGAAAAATAAAATGCAAATATAAAGTGTTTTTCAGAGGTGTAACAGTAAAGAAAGGAAAGGGGACTGCCAACGAAACCACACTGCCTACAAAAGATGCATATCGTATGGCATTCTCCGCATAATCCACACACTGAAGGGGACACTCCTTGTGGTGTATGAGAAGCGAGACACACAGGCTGAGGGAATTCTGTGAATCTGTATTTTTCAGAAATTACACGATATTTACACAGTAAGAAATGTAATGTTCAGCAGAACTTCAAAAGCTTAGTTCCCGTAAAACCTAGTTAGCTTATCAGGGTCCAAGTTGGCTGAATGTTTTTCTTGCCCTCAGGCCTTTGTGTGATAAGCACCCCTGATAACGGCAGGAGATGTCTTCACAACAGGTGGTGTCTTCAGGGTCTTATCACAGGTGATAGCTTGACAATGGATGTTAATTTCTCTGGTGGGGTTGGCGCCGTTTCTTTTGCAAATTCACATCTACAACTCCTTCCTCTCCTCCTCCACAACCTCAGCCAGGCTTTTTTTTTTTTTTTCCTATTCTATTAACACAACATAGACAGGGGACAGCAGCAGGTATTGATAAAGTAAATCACAAGGCTTAATAAAATTGCCAGTCCAATCCCTAGCCCAAATTCTAACCCCAACATTATTACAGTTTGAGGAAACAGAAGCATGTAAAATGACAAAGGCAATACCCAACAGAAAAACAGGAAATAATAATAAAAATTATTGCTAAGACTGCTCCGATACCAGTATCATAAAAGATAGAGAATGTTCATTAATGCATTCAGAAAAAAACAAAACATACAATTACCCAAATTTTCTGCAAAGAGGGGCCCGATGTGGTACTTCCTGCCAGGGGCTCAATACCACACTCCCTGCGTATATCTTAAAGGTGCTAGCAACCCGAAATACCCACGTCCAGTGTATGGCTTACGGAGTGTATTACTTTGACTAGTCAGATTACAACCAGGTAAAGGGTGCTTTAAAGTTTGCGTACCTTAATGTCAGGATCTTGTCCGTCCCCGCGATGATCCACCGGAGCACGGGTGGTCTATCTGGAGAAGTCTCCAGGGTGGCGCCTGTTGGACCGTCCCCAGCTCCGGAGGGTCTCACAGGCAAACGGATATTCTCCTGGCTGGCTCGCTGAACTGATTCAAAGGAATCTACTCCACAGTAAGGTACTGTAAAGTAAAGCACACCTTTATTGGCCTGGCCAGGGAGCCACACAGGGGTTAATCCTCCATGTGCATGCCTCTTGAGCTCTTCTTACAATGCATATTTATATGTTGTACAAGTTTGGCCTCCACCTGTGTTTTGTTCATTTATCTAAAGTTACAGTTTTAAGGGTTACGTTCTTACATGACTTTGTAGTTTTTTATCTTAGGGTCACAGACACACACTATACATTCATCACACTTATTTTGCTAACACACACTTAATTTTGCTATTCCACACTTTGTTACTATATTAGTTATACTTCATCTATAATTGTGTATTAATTATGTTTCTATACTATATAAGAAAACTGCATTTTTCTATCTTCTGTGACAGCTCTGTTATTTGTCATTAAAACTAGCTTCCTTGTTTAACATGCTGCTTTCTTCTTATCATTTAGGCCATGGCGGGGGGGGGGGGGGGGGGCTAAGCCCTTGCTTTGAAAGAAGAAGAAAGAAAAAAAATGGTTATTCTGACGCATTTAGCCTGCATTCCTTTCTCTTATCTTCCTAGCCCACTCGGGCTAGACCCGTAGCCTTGTGAAAGCAGTTTATCTATGCATAGCAGTCAGTACTTAACTTTCATTAATCTTATACTTTGTACTAAGGTTTTTTGTTAAAGAAAAGGGGTCCTGTGTTCCAGCCAGACAGGATTTTTTTCTGTGGAATGCTCAAGAGCTGTGGCATTTTGAACACAAACCTCTCATATTTCATCCTGCACAGAAGCCACAAGATCAGAGAATCCTGTAGTTTAAATAACGAGTGGATCTCCCCTATGCTGCAGATCTATTCCTCCTGCCCAATAATCACTTATGCAGTTAAAGAATAATCATGATCTCTGGGAGTAGTGGTTAAAAACACGCCAGGACCCCAATAAACTTCTTTCTTCCTCACTCCATAGAAATTGATCTTCCCCAGTCAGAGACTCGCCGCACATATTACATCTTGGATTCTTCCAAATGCCTGGAATACTTCTGCAATTTAGCCAATTCTGCAAGAGACCAAGGAATTGTATGCACTGCCATACAAATTTCCTTCTCATCCTCATTAGTAACTTCAGTCTTAATTAATGGCCGAAAAGGGAGTCAGGGAGAGGGTCAGAGGTGGAAATAAAATTCTCACCACTATCATCCCAAATGTCCCCATCCCAAGTTTTAGGATCCTCATAATAGGTTAATTTTTGAATTTGACTAGCTGTTCACAGAGAGGATGACTGACTTATTAACAGATCTAATTTTTCTTGCAGACATTTTTTGAGGTTTTCTGCTGCAGCCAATTGGGATTTTAAAATTCCAGTTTCCTCTGTAAGGGAATCTATTTGGATTTCCAATTTCTCTTTAATTCCTTTTTCAGAAGCCAGTGATGCTTTTAGCACATCCATTTTGGATCAAATCACTGCATATTCCATAGCTGCATTTTTTTCCAGAGGCAGAGATTCTTTAGCTTCTCGTGCATAAGATAGACAAGTACCTAACACAGCACAGATAACTCCTTTCTCTTTTCCAGCTTTTAGTTTCTTTTTTGTTAAACACTGCTCATGATCTTATCTTTCCAAGACTTTTTAGCACAGTCTTTCCCAGATTGGGAAGGTATACACTTAAATTTCTGCAGCATTTTATCATGAGGCCATTTGACTGAGAACTTAGGACTTGGACTTATTCCATGCTTTTGTAAGTAGTCAGTGATATCACTTGCCATCCTTCTGACTACACCAAATTGTCACAAATGAGTGTTTTAAGATCGCTTAAAGAAGCACCGTAAAGGTATCAGCAAAAACACTGTTTAATAAAAAAGCGACATCATGACAAAGGTCATTGGCAAGGTTCACTCTACTATTTACCAGATGCTTAAGGCACACCAAGGAAAAGCAAACAAACAACTAGAGCCAATCAATATAAACTCAAATAAACCCAAAATTATCTATGGGGGGGGGGGTGTTATGGGTTAGAAAAAAGAAATGAACATTTGTTTCCTTTCCCCTGGGGTACCAGGGAGGCTGTGTAGTTGGGGAGGGGCTGGCCGGGAATTAATGGGCGATACTTAAGAACAAAAGGGAATTAAAAAAATTGTTTCCTTTCCCCCCCCCGGGGTACCAGGGAGGNGCCGGGAATTAATGGGCGATACTTAAGAACAAAAGGGAGTTATCTGTTCAGCTGCATTCCACATTAATGACACAGAATGGACGATACTTAAGGACAAAAAGGGACCACTTGCCCAGCCCAGAAGCCAGGACAATTCCCTCAATTAAAGAAAAACAAAGACTTGGAAATACTGACAAGGGGGATGTTTCCCCAGAGGCTGGAGCATCTCAGGAGAACTGCCAGAGACTTGGGCGAGAGGTGGGTGGAGACCGGGGCTTGCCTCACTCTCGGCTTGGCTTCGAGGAGGACGGTCGTGTCTGCAGCGAGTGCCGGTTTTGCTCCGGGAACACTGCTACACTGCGACGCCTCCGCCGGCTGGCTCCAGAGCACGGATACACTGTGACATCTCCGAGGGTCCCGCGGCGGCACAGGGTACAGAGTTACGCTGTAACCAATCGCCGCCCGGAGCTGCTCGTCTCTGCTGTTTCCTGCCTTCTGCTGGTTTGCCGGTAGGTGATACCGAGGTCCATCGCTCCCCAGTCAACCCTGCCTGCGCTGCTCGCTGCCCGCTGCCGCGGTTGGTGGAGCCGGGCTGCTGCCCCGTGGGTTCGCACCGGCAGCGACCCCCCCCTTTCCCGTCCGCCGGAGCCGCCATTTGCCACGTGAGGGTCGTCGCGCTTGCGCCACAGCGCCCCCTGCAGCCGCGGGGGAGTCACCGCAGCCTCTCTGCCCCAACGGAGAATCTCTCAACATCAGACAAGGAACTGATAAGGGGTTTGTCTGTTCTCTTATGGTTGCTGTTTAACTGTCTTGTTTTATGCGTATATATATATATAGTTATATAACCCTAGTAAAGAACTGTTATTCTTTTTACCACATCTTTGCCTGAGAGCCCTGTAATTTCAAAGGTACAGTAATTCGGAGGAGGGAGGGAGGTCATTCCTGTACATCAAGGGAGGTTTCCCACCTTCCTTGACAGACACCTGTCCTTCAAACCAGGACAGGGGGGAGGATAGACAAAAGGATAGAAAGGGTAAGGATAAAAGGGAATATGGCCTAAAGGCCCAACAGCACCTAACTTACACTTAACAGCACTTAAACTTAACAGCATTTAAACTTAACAGTACTTAACAGAACCTTAAACTTAACAGCATATAACTTAGCTCACCTTATAACTTAAACAATTTAGCAAAGGATTCATATAGGATTTACTATACCACAACAGTAACTTACTTACAGGTCTAATTTACAAATCTAAAGTACTTAAGAATCCAGGAGAGCAGCATTTCTCCCATGTTTGCTATAGCATATTCACACTTGTATGCACACAGACCTAAATAGTCTGTACAAGGTACCTGTGAAAAATTCCCCTTGAATTCAGTGAAATTCTCATTTTGGATGCCTTTCTATCTTCTCAATGGGTGAAGGGTGGAGCCTCGAGGAATGGGGGTATCAGCCCAGAATCCATCATCGTTTGGCAATCCTCCGAGTATAGCAAACCTGAGAGTTTGCTGGCTCTGAGAGGCCCCACTCAGGAGGAGTTTGCTGGTTGCAGCTGCTTCAGGCCAGGAAAGCTCAAAGGGTCTTACTTTGGACCGCTGTTTATAGGGTTGCAAGACAATGGGCTTTAGTCAGAACAATGTTTCATCCTGGCCGCACTTCGGGTTGGCACACTTTCTTTGAAAGTTTGAGAACAAAAATATCCCACTTGGGTGGTTATTCAGGCAAGAAAAATAAGTTTTGTCAAGAAAACTTATGACGCCAAAGGTTTATGTCCAAAAAGGAGACAGAGGAGTCCCATAACTTTATTCGAATAAAGGGAGAGGCCATGGGCATTTCCCATGGTGTCTCTCCAATTGCTGAAGGACACAGCCCCCTTTTTATCCTAACTTCCCGGCCGCATTTCCCTCTTTCTTTCCCGTTGGCTGAGGTACTTGAGAGATACAGACTTCCCAAATCACCTAATACATATCCCCTTCTAATGTGCATCCCCCTTTTTCTTTGTATCTCTGTTCTTTAAGTCCAGGAATTTGACATGGCCCTGGTTGAGCAACAGTCTGTCAATTAGGGGAATTCCCCATGAATTTGTTTCCTCCCATTGCTTAAATTTACCTTTCAGTATCTGGCTTCTTCTATGAACAGGCCCACAGTTTGTTTGTAAAGATACATCCTCCTCATTCCTTTCAAGCATCTGGCTTTATCTACAAATAGCCCCACAGTTTGTAAAGACACAGCCTTCTCATTCCTTTCAGTTTCCAAGGCTGTTCATAAAAGAAAAGTGGGAGCTCATTAGACAGCACTAGTTCCTGGGAGCAGACAGTGTCTCCGATAAGCTCAAGAGGGGCTCAACCCAGGTGCTATTCGTCAAGGCCAAGGCCTAATGAGCATTTCTCAGATCATAGTGTGGCCAGAGGGGGGGGGGAGGTGGTAGGCACTCTATTTTTAATCTCATACCATCTTGGCATTCTTGCTGTAAACAGGTGCAATTTAGAGTTATGCTATTGAATCAACATTTCTCCCATAGTGTTATCCTGACTTACTGGGCCAAACGAGTTCTTTTTTTTCTCTTCCTTTTCTTGCCATATATACCCAATACACTTTTGTATGGAGTAATTTTATTTTCCTCTCAGAGAAGTCTCTTTCATATTACTTGTTCCTTCCTGCCCTCCTTCACAAGGAGGAGACTGTAGAACAGTTGTCTGTTTTCTGGGAAGATTCCGTGTTATCACATAGGATAGGACAGCTCCTGCCTAGTCCTCCTGTCAAAATGCCAGGCGCATTTCTGAAGTTCTCAGTCTTTAGCTGCATTGGATGTCTTCCTCCTTTTTTTTTACTTTTTGTGGAATGTGAGGAAGCAAAGAAACTGGTATTATAACATTTTTTCCCCTCATCTTAATAAAGAGTGAGACTGACTATTTTTTCCATGAACTTCACGCAACGTGGGGATGGAGAATGTGGGGAGAAGGAACAACAAAACTAGAAACCTTGGTACGGAGGACAGGAGAGAAATGGGATGGGGAAATGCAGCAAAATTCCAAGGGATTTTTTTGAAGGCTGTTAGGCACAGAGACTTTAATACCTCAGAACTAATTGAAGAGTATTGAATCAGTGAGGGAGCAGATGAATTTATTGAAACAATCTAACAGTGAAGTGAAATTGGAGACTTAATTTGGTACATCAGTAAGTAGAAATTGCAGATACTTATTTTTCAGACAGTATGTGAATAAGTATTTCCAGTGAGTTAATTTATCTTTCTGTTTAGTAGTGGGCTTTGGCAAGCTAGATTCAGAGATGTTCTTCTGTGTTTTCTAGAGAGAGTAAAGCAAGTATAGAGAAGGAATGGGGAGAAATGGAAGAAAGCTGTGTGACTAAAAATCTAGTAAGCTTTAGCATGGAACAAGACTGCTTTACACACTAACAGCTAAAGTTGGATGGATCTGAAAGTTAAATACAGCCTCAGTATATTTAATGTTTTTTTTTTTTAAATTTTTTAAAGAACCTGTGAAGCTTGGTTAAAAAAAAAATACTAAAGAAGCAGAATTTAGTAATGGTGTCAGACTAAATGATACCTGGAGCTGTGGGCAATATATACTATTTCTGTTTACCTGATTTTATCCTCATCTCCTTTCCCTTAAAAAAACTGTGATGCTAATAAAAGTGCTGTCATTTCAATGGAACTGGCACCAGCTTGCTTTGGCCTGTTATGAACATGCATATCTGTGCATATACACGTGTATACACACACAGCACAAACCAGAAACTTGCAACTTTCTCCATCTAAGTTTTGAAGAAATGGTGCTGTGTATGTGTAGCGTATGAAATGCGAGAGACACAGGCTGAGAGCGAGTGAATCTGTATTTTGTAAAATAGAGTCAGCTTATATACAGTAAAACTTGCTATGTTCAGCAGAACTTCAAAAGCCAGTTCTGGGAACCTTGCAAATCCACCTGTTAGCTTTCTTATCAGAGCCAAGTTAGCAGAATGTCTTTCCTGCCCTCAGGCCTTTGTGTGATAAGCACCCCTGATAACAGCAGGAGATGTCTTCATAATGGGTGGTGACTCCAGGGTCTTATCGCAGATGATAGCTTCACAGTGGAGGGTTATTAGGAGCTGATTGGGATAGCTTTAGAGTCTTCTTGGGCAAATCCACATCTCCCACATGTATGTGTGCTATTTCTAATGAGAAACAGAAATACTATAGGAAAAGATCATTGTAGGCCACAGAAAACAACTGCCCTATTTGCCCCATGAGAAAACACATACAAGTTCTAACACAACAGTCAGTAACAACCCCCACCTAGCTATCAAAAATATTCCCACCCAATAAGAATAAAACATGGCAACACCACTAAAATCCAACTTAGCAGAAAACACTCACCATCTACAGTAACCACTCAAACTTTCAAAACTCAAGAAAACACCCAACAGCCATCCCTACAAGAAGCACCAAGATAAACCCTACACCATGTCAATCTACATATCAATCCCCTCAAGCCTCAGGAAAAGGCTCAGCTGCCAGATACACAAAATAAACAAAGACCACTAACATCCCACCTAAATAAACCATCAACAACATCAAACACAAAAAACTCAACCACCATCCACACCCGGTAACAAACACTAGTACCAAAACAAATACTGCATAATACCGAGACAGATTATGTTACAAATGGGAGAGAGAGCTTTCAGGGCTCTGCCTTTGCTCAGATTTGTGGCAGTAGGCAGAAGCTCTTTTGAGATGGCCCGCACCTCAAAACCCACTCCTGCTCACAAGTTCTTTAATCATGACCAATTAGGTCTATTGCAACATGAATTATTTATTGAATGGACACAAGAAAAACAGACATGGGGCTTTAACAGATTTCTTACTACACAGGATAAACAAGAGAATTACTACTAGTAGGTTACAATAGACAGTGCATGATAAAGGTACCTATATTTACCACTAGCAAAGAAATAGTATTGTTTAGAAGCCCAATATGACTTACTGGACCAAATTATTATGGTGTGCCGAGGCTTCTTTCACCCAGCTTCTAGAAGAGAAGGTTTACTTGAGCYCGGCATCCYGGWGCTTGAGGGGTCTGCYCTCTTACACACCTTAGAGGTGTGYAGAAGGTTTTCTGATTTGTGAGAGTTACGGTAGATCTTTTATAGCTGTAAAGTTTTAGTGTCTGTCAGTCACAAAATTCCAGCATAATCTCCCTTCATAGCAGCTGTTTATTGTCAGCTAATTATGTAAGCCTTAGGCGCCTGAGTGTCTCACACGGTTGAGCCAGAAAGGGGAGATTCCCTAATTTATGCAAACAGCAGATAACCTTCTTCACCTGAGAAGGAAGGGAGGAAGGGGGGGAGTGAGCTGTTTCGCCACAGATTAGAAACTACTTTCACTCCCTCTAAAACAAAACACAATGTTAAAAAAAGTACAACATAAGTCATAGTAGTTCCCACTTGGCTTTTCTTCAATGTTTGTGGTCTGAAAAACTGTCATTGTCTCAACCACATGAACCCATAAAGCACATTTATCCCCCCCCAACATTCTAATTGTGCATTAATTCATTTACCCCCTGTGCTATATGAGCTCATAGAATGCATTCACTATATGGACTATACTCATTATCTAGAGCATACCTCCTTTCCATCAGGAGATTGGCAGTCCATGCTTCATAGATAAGAACCAATACCTGTACTACAACCATCCATTGGTGTACTGTACATATATTAAAGCAATGAAATACTAAATTAATGATAACTTTAAACCTTAAAGAACATACTAAGAAAACTTTGTGTGTGATAAATACTAATGTAATCTTATTTCTTCTACAGCAATTCCTGTACATTCAAGACAACTGTTAAAAATAGGGTATTCTACATTTATTTACTAATATTAATCATAGAATCATACCATCATAGAATGGCCTGGGTTGGAAGGGACCTTAAATATCATCTAGCTCCATGGGCAGGGACACCTTCCACTAGACCAGGTAGCTCAGAGCCCCATCCAACCTGGCTTTGAACACTTCCAGGGACAGGGAATTCACAACTTCTAGGTGTGGTGGTTTAACCCAGTGTGGAATTTTGATTGGTTGGGAATAGCTGATGGGCAGTGAGTTGAAAGCACTGATACAGCTTAGATACGCCTCTGCTGGGGACATTTTAAGAAACACCCAGGACATGTGTGCTCCTTTTCCTCTGCCTCTCCCGTGGCAGGAAGCGGCCCCTGGGCCCAGGGCCCACGGCCCAGGGCCCGGCGGGGGGCTGGCCCGTTCCATCTAGCGTCCCGGCGAGATCGAGCTGGCACGGGCGGCTGCGGGAGCCGAGGCTGCCGTGGGGACTGAGGTAGCTGCCGCGACTTATGTAAACTCGCAGCACTGAGACCGCTGTGAGCTGTTGCCAGTAAGAACAGTGGAGGCAGCCCCTCCCAAGGAGGCACGGGCGGCGTGGTACAGGCACGGGCGGGCGCGGTGCCAGCACAGTGCCATGGACAGCGGCAAAGCGGCGTGGCAGCAGCACAGTGGCTCAGGCGGCAGCGCGGCCGCGGCGGACAGGCAGCTCCTCCCTTTCTCCTTCAGCACGGTGCAGCTACAACGTATGGCTGAATGAGAGAGAGAGCAGGCGAGTATTACCCCGATGTGAATCCCATAAATCCTCCTGCAGGCATTTCTGCAAATATTAACTTCTCTTCCAAGTCAGAAAGAAAGGAAAGCAAGTCACGTGAGGGGAAAAAAACATGGTGACAGACCACTTGAGTGAGAAGAAGGAGGAAACAACAGAGGAGATGCCATCTTACCACCAGGACTGACCCCTTTCTGTAAGCCATTGGTGAGACTGTAATAGAACCAAACTCTCTTTACTCTGTAATTCACAAATACAAGCATGGGGGGATCTGAAATTCACAACAGCCTGAGAATAAGAACACTTTATGTTGTGAGCAGATGAAGTTGCAGTTTCTGGAGATGATGAATGAGAGGGAGAGACTTTTACCTTTAGGCTGGAATGACTCGTCCTTAAAAGTTTAACCCCATTGGATTCCTTTGTGACCCACGAACTGTAAGTTTCTTGTGGGAGAGAAAGATTCACCACTGCAGAATCTGGGCGGGCTGTGGTGGTTCGTGAAGGTTTGGAACCATGCTGAAGACACTCTGCAGGGAGCTATCTTCCATGGGATGGATCCCACGGCACAACAGAAAGAACTCTTTTCCCATCCATAAAATGGCAATAAGAACTCTTAATCGAAATTATCAAAATCCCATGTTTTATGTCCCTTTGCGTGATTGGTGAGAAAGGTTGGGATGTATTGGAAAGAGAGGGGGGTATTTGGAGATTTACCTTAATTATTATTATTTCTTTTTTTCGCATTAGTTCTGTTGTATTAGTAATAAAATCTTTCCACTGTTTCAAGTTTTGTGCCTGTCCTGCCATTTTTTATTGTTCTCTTCAGCTTCTAATATGCTCATTTCCTCTTAAGAATAATTTCTCGTGGTTGTCTGGAATACCACCTGGCTAACCTATGACACTAGGCAACCAGTTCCAGTGCCTCACCACCCTCACAGTAAAGAATTTCTTCCTAATATCCAGTCTAAATGTACTCTCTTTCAGATTAAAGCCATCCTCCCTTGTCCTATCACTGCACGCCCTTGCAAAAAAAGTCCCTCTCCCCAACTCTCTCAGCCTGTCTTCATAGCAGAGGTGTGTTCCAGCCCTGTGATCAACTTAGTGGCCTCCTCTGGACTCATTCCAACAGGTCCATGTCTTTCTTGTGTTGGGGGCCCCAGAACTGTACGCAGCACTCCAGGTGGGGTCTCACCAGAGTAGAGGGGAAGAATCATCTCCTGCGACCTGCTGGCCATGCTGCTTTTGATACAGCCCAGAACACTGTTGGCTTTCTGGACTGCAAGCATGTATTGCTGAGACATGTTGAGCTTCTTGTCCACCAACACCCTGAAGTCTTTCTCCCCAGGGCTGCTCTCGATCCATTCTCCTATACTTGTGCTTGGGATTGTCCTGACCCAGGTTCAGGACCTTTCACTTGGCCTTGTTGAACTTCATGAGGTTCACACAGGCCCACCTCTCAAGCCTGTCCAGGTCCCTCTGAATGCCATCTCTTCCCTCCTGCATGTCGACCGCACCACACAGCTCGGTGTCGTCAGCGAACTTGCTGAGGGTGCTCTTGGTCCCACTGTCCATGTCACCGACAAAGATGTTGAACAACCCCAGGTCCCAGTACCGACCCCTGAGGAACACCATTCATTATTGCTCTCTACTTGGATATTGAGCTGTTGACTGCAACTCTGAGTGCAACCATCCAGCATAATCCTTATCCACCGAGTGGTCCATCCATCAAATCCCTGTGTTTAGAGACAAGGATATCGTGCCAGACAGTGTTAATTGCTTTGCACAAGTCCAAGTAGATGATGTTGGTCTCTCTTCCCTCATCCACCAAGGCTGTAACCCTATTGTAGGCCACTGAATTTGTCAGGCATGGTATTCCTTTAATGAAGCCATGTTGGCTGTCACCAATCACCTCCTTATTTCCCATGTGCCTTAGCATAGTTTCCAGGAGGATCTGCTCCATGATCTTGCCAGGCAATGAGGTGAGACTGAATGGCCCAGGCCTTCCTTATTTCCCCTTTCCAGTCAGTGGGAACATCACCAGACTGCCACCACTTCTCAAATATGATGGATAGTGGCTTAGCTACTTCCTCAGCCAGTTGCCTCAGGGCCTGTGGATGTATCTCATCAGGTCCCACGGACTTGTGCACCTTCAGGTTTTTTAAATGGTCTCGAACCTGGTCTTCTACAACATGCATTTCTTCATTCTCCCAATCCCTGCTTTCACCTTCTGCAACTCAGGCAGTGTGGCTGGAACACTTGCTGGTGAAGGCTGAAGCAAAAAAAGTCCTTGAGTACCTCACCCTTCTCCATGTCCTGGGTTGTCGCACTTGGACACGAAAAGAACTACACAGACTCAGTTCTGTCAAGAAGGAGCAAGAGGGGGGCCAGACGACCCCGAGCTTGTTTATTTATATGTTCTTAGAAACCACTGTGGATTGGAGGGTGAGGTTACCACCTCTCAATCACACTGGTCAAAGGAAAAATCTATCAAACGTCTCCGTCTAGGAGAATGGAATGTAAACAATAAAGGAACGGTTAGCAAAACATGGCTATGTTTATAGAAAGAGCATGAGAACTCTGTTACAGAAGTGAAAAACATTGAGGAACTGCAAAACCCAGAGCGACACTGGGTAACCAGGTCTCCCATATCCTTCCCTAGTCTTTTTTATCACTGATGTACCTAAAGAAACTTTTTTGTCACTCTTTATGTCCTTGGCCAGATTTACTGCTGCCAATACTTTAGCTTTGTTAACCAGATCCTTGGCTGTTCAGACAATCTTTTTATATTCCTCCCAGGCTCTCTTTCCCTGCTTCCATCCTTTGTAGGCTACCTGTTTGTGTTTAAGTTTGTCCAGGAGCTCCTTGTTCATCCATGCAGGCCTCCTGGTGTTCTTCCCTGACTTCCTCTTAGTAGGGATGCATTGTCCCTGAACCTGGAGGAAACAATCCTTGAATATCATCCAGCTCTCTTGAGCCCCTCTTTCCTCCAGGGCTCTATCCCACAGCAATCTACCAAGCAGACTCCCCAAGAGGCCAAAGTCTGTTCTCCTGAAGCCCAGGATAGTGAGCTTATTTGTGCATTGTCCTCACTGTCTTAAGGATCTTGAACTCCACCATTTCGTGGTCACTGCAGCCCAGGCTGCCCTTGAGCTTCACATTCTCCACCAGCCCCTCCTTGTTGGTGAGAATAAGGTCCAGCATAGCACCTCTCCTTGTTGACTTCTCTTTTACTTGGAGAAGGAAGTTGTCATCACCACATTCCAGGAACCTCCTGTACTGCTTATGCCCTGATGTGTTGTCCTACCAACAGATGTCAGGGTGGTTGAAGTCCCCCATGAGGACCAGAGTTGTGAATGTGAGACCACTCCTATCTGTCTATAGAGGCCTCATTGGTTTGATCTTCCTGGTCAGGAGGCCTGTAGCAGACTCCCACTATGATGTCACCTGTCCCTGTCCTCCCTTTAGTCCCGACCCATAAGCTCCTCATCCATCCTCAGGTGCTCCATGCATTATGAATGGGAGAAAGAGCTTTCAGGGCTCTGCCTTTGCTCAGATTTGTGGCAGTAGGCAGAAGCTCTTTTGAGATGGCCCGCACCTCAAAACCCACTCTTGCTCACAAGTTCTTTAATCATGACCAATTAGGTCTATTGCAACATGAATTCTTTATTGAATGGACACAAGAAAAACAGACATGGGGCTTTAACAGATTTCTTACTACACAGGATAAACAAGAGAATTACTACTAGTAGGTTTCAATAGACAGTGCAGGATAAAAGTACCTATATTTACCACTAGCAAAGAAATAGTATTGTTTAGAAGCCCAATATGACTTACTGGACCAAATTATTATGGTGTGCCGAGGCTTCTTTCACCCAGCTTCTAGAAGAGAAGGTTTACTTGAGCTCGGCATCCTGGAGCTTGAGGGGTCTGCCCTCTTACACACCTTAGAGGTGTGCAGAATGTTTTCTGATTTGTGAGAGTTACGGTAGATCTTTTATAGCTGTAAAGTTTTAGTGTCTGTCAGTCACAAAATTCCAGCATAATCTCCCCTCACAGCAGCTGTTTATTGTCATGTCAGCCTTGGGCACCTGAGTGTTTCACAAGACTATGGAAAAAGGGGAGATTCCCTAATTTATGCAAACAGCAGATAACCTTCTTGACAGCAAGAAGGAAGGTGGGGGGGAGGGGGGAGTGAGCTGCCTTGCCACACCATGCACTCCAGCTGGTCATTGACATAGAGGGCAACATGGCCTCCTTGTCTTCTCTGCCTGTCCTTCCTAAAGAGCCTGTATCCTTCCATTCCAACACTCCAGTCAGAGGAGTCATCCCACCATGTTTCTGTGATGCCAATAAGATCATAGCCCTGCAGGTGTATGCACATCTCTAGTTCCTCCTGTCTATTCCCCATGCTGTGTCTTTTAGCAGAGAGGCATTTAAGTAGGGCCCCCAATGAAGCTGACTTTCTGTCTGGAGTGGCTGGAATTCCTTGGTGCTGTCCTTCAGGTGCTCTCCTGCTGAGCTGTGATCCCTCTCTAGGCCCTGGGCATCTCTTGCTGTCTCTGGCATTTAACTGGTATGAGTGAGATTGTTGTCCCAAGTGCAGGCTTGTTACCCGGTGCACAGTGCCAATTCACACACTGAGGTGAGGTATTTCTATTTTTCATTCTAGTTTGCGCAAAGTAGGGAGCCAGGTGGTAATCCCCGAAAGGCTGGCTCCCCGATCATCAAAACTTTATACTATTTATACATTTTAACAAATGAAGGCATCAGCATTTATTGGTTACCGATTGCATAACTTTTGCATTAATTAGCACTCAAACCCCTATTTGGTAATTATAGTTCTCACTTCTCATGCTAATTAGTGTGCAGGCACAGCTCTTCAGTTGAGTCGAGGGTCTGTTTTGAGTAGGTGGTCAATGGGTTGATCGTTGTGATCTCCAACTGCTGGAATTAGCTTTCCCCCAGTTATTGCTCAGTCCTGCTGACTTCACTCCTGGTGGTTCTTGCCCAGACAGCCCATTCATCTTCGGATTGTCTTCCCTTTTTGTTAAAATAAAGAATTAGTCAAGCCTACAAAATTCACAATGCAATTGCTTAATCATAACTGCCTAGCTATAGCTACTGATTAACAACTAAAAAAATTGCAACTTTTGGTTCAAATCTTGAGGGCCTCAAATCTTGAGGGGCTCAATATCAGGATGGCATGTCATCCCATACCTTATCACAAGCAATCCTGATGATATCCCCCCTCCCCTGTCATATCTAGTTTAAAGCCCTATCAATAAGCCACTCTAGCTCCAGACCCAAGACCCTCTTCCCCCTTTGAGAGACATTAATCCCATCTGATGTCAGCAAGCCTGGTGCCATGTAGGGCATCCTATTGTCAAAGAAACCAAAATTTTGGCAGTGACACCAGCCATGGAGCCATATATTAATAGACTGGGTGCATCTGTTTCTTTCAGTGTCACCGCCTGCACCTGGAAGAATAGAGGAAAAAATAACCTGTGCTCCTGATTCCCTCACCAACCATCCCAGGGACCTGAAGTCTCTTGATCACCCTTGGATTACCCATTGTGACTTTAAAATTGTTCTGATCACCCCCTTTGTTTATGCACTAGAAATGGAATGTGTTTGAATTTTCAACCCCTGAAGGTAAAAAAGCAGGACTTTTAAATAATGCTGCTCACCAATTATTTTGATGCCTTGGCAGTTTACCAGTCTGCAATTGCTGACTTCTATTATTCTGAACTGAAATAGCTACAGCATGTTTATCAGGGATTAATCACCTGATGCCTACCATATTTCTACAGCAAAGGAGAAACTTCCATTAAAAACTGCAAAATGCAGTAGTAACATCTTGGGGGTTTGTTTTGTTGTTTTCAGGGTGCTGGGTGCACTGCACTGGTGGTAGCTGTGGTTGCAAGAAAGTTAGAACTTACCAAAGCTGAAAAACATGTACATAATTTCATGATGGACACCCAGCTAACTAAAAGAGTAAGTCACACTTTATATTCACAACTGAAAAGGAAATGTGCATTAAATTTATTTCTGCATTTGTTTTAAATGGTTTCATGCTCCATTCTTTTATCTAACTTTTTCATGGGCATGATTTTGCAAGGTGCTATGTGGAGGAATTGAATGCCCTGAGCTTCTCTTTGAAGTTGAGGGCAACAGCAGGTTCTCAGAAGATTTTGAGAATTTGAATATTCTTCTATAGAGGGTCTTTGCAGCTGGAAGATAATTGATATAACCAACAGTTAAAAGATGTGAAACTAAAGACTAATATATTAAACCAATAAGCTTCCATGCAGCATATGAGAAGAATGTATAGAATTTTAAGGTTTATTCTACTCAGTTATCCTTCATATAAATCTAAATATCAGTTTAATAGTGTATCCAAGTGGTGTTTTGGTAGTTTCAGACTCATGAAACTCAAAGGAATGAAAAGCAAGTAAAACAAGCAACCAAATATCAGATGTACCTCAGATCACAAATCCATTACACAGATACTAGAGATGTTTCCTCACAGCCTGAAGACAAGCAGATCTTCTGGAAATGCAAGGACTAGAGGTCTTGAAGTCTCTAAAATTTGATTCTGCTTCCATTAAAGTCAGGACCAAAGTTCTTCAGTGCTTGTAGGTTTCAAGTTTGGGAGCTCCTGTTGGGAAGAGCTACTGGTTAGCATTCCTAAAATGTCTTTATCTCTACATTGGGTTAGTTCTGACACTGCATTGACTGGCATGATACAAAGCCAGAGGAAGGGAAAATACAGATCAATAACAAGAACTGGCCTTTGCAAGTAGCCTAGTAATTCTGTCATTAATTAATATTCCATTGAAATTCTTTGTCTATTGCTTTCAAATATTCTTGGGAATATTGAAAGGCCTAGGAAGGAACTGTAGGTATTCTTGTGTTTAACATTTTATAGAAAGTCCAATTTAAAAATAATTCAAAGCACTCATGAAATAGAACACTGGCTACATTTATTGACAAGTTGTTTTTTCATCTCCTCTAAGAATGGTAAGAAAGAAACCAGAATAAGGAAAAATATAAAAACTAAAGCAAAAAACCCTGTTCTAACAGCTCTGAAAAGTTATAAGGTTGTTAAATTGCTAAGAGAAACAAAGGTAATAATGATACAACACAAAAGAGATAAATTTTATGGTCCTATAAAATGCATCTAGTTAATTGCCATACAAATAAGAAATTAATAATCCTTCACTGTAACTTATGTCATAAACAACAAACGGTCCTAACTATTTTCAAAAGGGAAAAGTAATTTCCAAATGGAAAGAAAGTTTGTCCCAATATCACTTTTATAAACAACATGGAAATTGCTCAGCAATTCCCACAGTTAAACAGTCTTAAGTACTTTAGGAAGATTTTATATTAGAAAAGATTAAAAAAACCCATTATGCTATTTTTGTCAGCCTGATGTTTTTCTTTTATGAAACAGGTGAAAAATGCAGCAGCCAATGTACTCAGGGAAACATGGTTAATTTATAAAAGTACAAAGCTGGTTAAAAAGGTAGACCATGCAAAAGTACGGAAACATCAACGAAAATTCTTGCAAGCTATTCATCAGTAAGTACAATTTTACCTTGTTTTTCCTGTCCAAGCACTCTCTTTCTCTCCTTCCCTTTCATTCTCTTTTCCTTATTCTCTCTTGTTCTCATTCTGACTTGTTTTCTCTCATCCCTCTTCTGCATCTCTTCCTAGTCCTCTCTCAACCCCTCCTCGTTCCTTTCCATACTCTCTCACTTTTCACAGTCTCTTGCTATGTGGCTGTCTCTCCATCTCCCCCACCTCTCTTTCCCTCTCTTAAGTTTCTTTCTGTCACAACAGATGTCTTTCTCTCTCTCTTATTCTCTCATATTCTGTATTGTTCTGTCTTTTCACTCCTTTTTCTTTCTCCCTCTTCTTCCCCCCTCCCTCTTTCTCTCTCTCAATCTCTCATATGCCCCTGTTGTTCTCTTTCCCCTTTCCTGGTTTTCTCTTTCTCTTGCTTGCTTTCCCCCTTTCATTCTCTCTGTTTCAATCTCTCTCTCTCTCCCCCTCCCTACCCTCCTCTATGTTTCTTTCTGACAAAATTGTGAGCACTCCTCCCCTTTATTCTTGCATTCTGTCTCTTGGTGTCTCTCAGTATCTTCTTGTCTCTCTCCCCCCCTCTTTTTTCCCCTCACCACCCTTGCTCTCTTCTCCTTTTCTTTCTCTTGCACACACTCTTCCTCCTCTTTGTGCACTCTTCCTCTCCTGCACACACTCTCCTTCCCTCACACACGAACTCTCCTTTCCTGGAGTTGTGCTCTAGTTTGCATTTTCTCTTTCTTTCAGAGTAAGACAAAGTTTTACTGTAGTATCTATTTAGAAAAGAAAATACTCTGGTCATGTGCAGCACAGGGTAATGCCGAATTGTTGAGTGTTTTTAGGAGTTTTCTAAGCCACAGCCAGCTAAAACTGTACAGTGATTCAGTTTCTCTTCGTTGGACTACATGGGGGAAATAAAAAGACTTTTGTCCCCAGCAGCCACAGACTCATCATAAGGAATATCCAGGACCCATGCTGCTATTTGTCTGTTCTATTTGAGATGCCTATACAGCCTGTGGCATCTTTTTGTATCACCTGTGAAATGGGTTTCCCATGACATGCTGCGGAGATGTAGATTGATAAAGATTAATTTTAAAGGGATGTTTTGATAATTTCTAAGCATGGATCTGTGTGTGACCCGGGCTGTGAGGAGATCTGGGGGTAGCATCCAGCTGACCCACCTACATTCCTGATAGAAGATATGAACTATTCTACAAACCTTAATTGCTATATCATATTTAGCAAACTTTCAGGGTTAAATGTTACTGTGCTCTTTTAGAAAAACTTGAGGCAATAGACTCAACAAAAGCTGAGGCATTTTTGGGTAGATAAAAAGGGGGTTTTATTAGTTCTGTCATCCTGCTTAAAGGATTTGGGAGGAGTGGCAGGGGTTGTGGGATAGAAGGTGGCATGTCCTGTATGTCCTTTGCTGGGCTTGAATCCCTGAGTGCAAAGGTTAGTCCATAACATTTAAACCTTGCTATTTATTTTCTGTGTGTATGCATGTATACACATTTGTGCATGAAAAGAGGAATCTAAATTAAAAAGCATAGGAGGTTTGATCTGCAGCTTTATATATCATTTAACCCTGAAGAGCTTCACAAGTTGTAGGTGGCGTTCTGCACCTACCTTAAAAATTTATTAATCATGGGGGAGGAGATGTGTGAAGGTGGCATTGGTGATATTTTCCTAGCTGTGCCAGCCAAGCTTTGAGCATCTATGTTAATAATATATTTCTCTCTGTCCTTTAGCACTTTGCTACCTATTTCAAAACTTGTTGTACTTAAGCAAGAAAATTGGATCATTTTCTCAGTATGCTGAAGAATGGACCATGGATAGAAACATTGTTCTAGCAGTCTTCTTTCTTCCAGCTGCAGAAGACTACTGTCTGCAATTTGTTTTCTTTCCCCTTGCACCTTTGAACTTTTCTCAAGGAAACATGGGACCTCTTAGTAGCAAATGGTTCTCTTCTGTCTTTCTGGTTTCCTAAGTTTTTTATTATTTCCCCTCCCTCACCTTTCCAATCATTGGGCTGGAGATAGGAATAAAAGGTGTGAAGTTTCAAGGCCAATTTTATTCAAGAAATCAGAGTAGATAATGATAACAGTCTCAAACTCACAGTCACATCCCTCAGAGGTCTAAAAATATTGCCTGTGGTTTCAATCTTCAGATGGTGTCAGCCTTTTTTTATTATGCACACTTAATAAGGGGAAGGTGAAATCAGTGGTAAGACATTTTTTATATTGTAAAAAGAAAAAAATCTGCAGGGGATAGTTAATGGGAAGGTGCACCTATTGTGCTCATTTGGTTGTTTTAGTATATTTTACAGTTTGTCTTCTTCTGTTTTGTCTTTCTTATTTCAACAAAATGAAAACAGAGCTCGGAAGTAAGTTGTATGAGCTGTTCCTTGCTAAATTTGCAGAATTTACCACAGTTTGCATGCAAAAAGAGTCTTTATTTGCGAACTTCAGTGGTCTGATTGCTGCCACGGAAACACAATCCAGAATCATAATCTTTTGCTGTGATAAGTGAAGTACATAAGAATAAAAAATTATTTAATATTTCCTTGTAATGAATTTAAGTGCAAACATCTGCCATTTTAATTTTAATTTGGCTGCTGCAGCTAAAGACTTACCACTACCTAGAGAGATGTTTGCCATTCTGTGCCATATATATATATATATATATATATGAGAACCCACTTCAGAGATATATTGCTTATTTTTTAAAATCACATCTAAAACCCACTCATTTAATAGTTAATCTGAAAAACATGGAGTTTGATTCAGGGAACACCTAGGAAAGGTCAATTACATATCTTTCAGAGTATGTGCATCACTAATTAATAATAATGCAGTTAGCTAAGCATTAAAGAGAAAATGTACCCTTGATTCTTCTTTCATATTTTATAGAGCAGTCCAGTTTAAATAGTGCATTGGAAACATATGTCTTATGTAAGTTTTAAATGTAAGCATATTTAAATTCACAAATGTTCAGAGTGGTAAGAAAATTAAATGTATTGGCAAGTATGTTGGTTACTTGGCTGCTGGTCAGATGGAACATCTGTTTAAAGTAATGAGAAACTCACTTATCACTGTATTTCCATCAGGTTAAAACACCTGCTAATTCAATCCATTTCTGACAGAACAGGGTTAATACCTGTATCTAGTCATGTAGGCATGGGAAGATTCTTGATTAGTGACAACATTAATGATAAAAAAGCATTTGTTCTATATTTCTTCCTATATCTACTTGTAACAACACTGACACTTTGAGGAACATGTTGGCTTTCATATAGTCTGGATAAATTGTTATGTCCCCTTTTGAATGCAATTTTATCCATGACAAACAATAGTCTCAAGGACATGACATTTCCTTGCTCTTTCTTTTGCGGTGCTGAAGAGGCATGTTTCTCATTGTACCAGACATGACCAATTCTGACTTTATACAAAGCACTTGAGGCAGTTATCTGCTCGTGAAAGTTTTACGCATGCTTTTAAAAAGTCCTAAGATGATCACACAGGTGTACATGTGCACACACAAAAATCTGACTTAAAATTCCACTTTTTAGATTAAGAAGTGTAAAAATGGAACAAAGGAAACTGAATGATCAAGCCAACACTTTGGTGGACCTGGCAAAGGTTAGTAGGCAATTATTGTTGCTTTGTATCAACATTCACCCTTTCCAAATGAAGAGTTCATAAGTGAAAATGTTATGAACTATACATGCAAATACTGTTAACAACTTTGTTAATTCTAGAAAATGCAAACATATATTTGCTTTGGGTTAACATTTATTAAGTGAAACATCTTGTTTATGGCTCTGACGAAGGTTTGAATGTACCTTTTATTTTTTGAACATTTAGAAGATACTTCATAACTGAGGGGCTGATCCTGAGAGAAGCTGAAACAGACTGCAGTAACCATGGCAAATGCTTAGGTTGAACTTTGACTAAGAAATGTTTGTGCAGTCCTGTATAATAAAGAGGTTTCTTGTCAGACTATGCTGTGAGGGACTACAGTTCACAGGCCTTCACAGAGACTGAACTTAGGGGTTGTGGTTTTCCATTTCTGTTCTCTTATGAAGCAGTGACTTTAAACAAATAACTTAAGGTCTATATTTGTTCCAAGTTTTTATCATGAATAATAACTGTCCACTTGGCTGATATAAGGATTTGTTATTCTTTTTTAAAGGTTTTTGAGATCAACTAAAAGAGACCATTCAATTGCACATACACACATAAGGTGATAAGGAAGATAACAGATACATATAATATAATAAACCATAGAGGTGGTTTCTCTTCCATGGTAGCCACTCTGTATTTTTAATCTCCTTACCCCTCCATTTTCTCCCACTCATTCCTTCCCAAATCACCTAGATTCCTCCCTTTCCTGGCCTTCCCTAAACATCCTATAATGAGTCCTGTGCAATCCCAAAATACTCTTCCCCTGCCTCCTATCACGTCCCATACCCCAAGGCAACAACATCCCTCAGTCCAAAACATGTTCCAGCATTGACTCATCTTCATGGGTTTCAGATTGGGGCATTGGGGCTGAGGGTCTCCCCAGACAACTCTGTAAGAGGTCTGGACAAGGAGTTCCTTCCTCTGAATCCTTAATCTGGGTTCCTACATGCCTTTGCAGGACTCAGCAGGCAGGCATGGTGATCACCTGGCAAAAAGCCATGCCCTCTGTTTCTCCTGAGCTTCTAGCACCCAGTATAGGTTCAACCAATGTAGCCACACAGATAGAGCTCCTGTCAAATCATGTGACCACACAAGCTTCAGATTGTGGGGTGTGTACATGGATATTCCTGGAGATAAAGGGTGATAGTAAACACCTGTGAGAGGTGTGAGCAGGTAGATTAACTGCTCTGCCTGGTGGCCCAGCTTCAGGAGGAGGTGGGCAGACTGAGGAGTCCAAGATTAGCCAAGATGTGCTCTGCCATGTCTGGTACACAAAAGTCAACTCAGTGTGATGACTATGGAGGTAGGTCCAGGATCTGTTCTGTACCAGGAGGAAGGAAGCATTACAAGGGATAGGGAGGGGTGGAAGCAAGTTACTGCATGGAGCTGTAAGAGGAACACCTCCTTACCCTCTCAGCTACCTTTGCAAAATAGGTATGAGGACCTGGGTATGGTAGATGAAGTGCATAATGAGATAGGAGTAACCTATGCAAGCACTCTCGCCAAGGTCAGGTCAACCAACTCCTCACAAGACCTGCATTAAGAGCAGTGCTGAGAAAAAACAATGGCAAATTATGGTCATCGGTGACTCCCTCCTGAGTAGAATGGAAGCACTGATTTGCAGACTGAATGCTCTTTTCAGGGAAGTTTGCTGCCTCCTTGGGGCCTGAATCAGGGATGTCACCAGACAACTGAAGAACTTAGCATAGCTTTCAGACTATTACTCACTCTGGCTCTTTCGTGTTGCAACAAAAAGTCCAAGGTTGATCAAAAGAGATTTCAGGGCCCTGGGAAGAATTCTAAAAGATTCAGGGGCACAGGTAGTGTTTTCCTCAATCCTTCCAGTAACGGGGAGAGACTTTGGAAGAAATAGACAAACCCAGGATACCAATACCTGTGACTTTCCATTTGTGGACACTGAAATTGTAAGGGAACAACTGTATCAGCTGAATGTTCATAAATCCATGGGCCCTGCTGGGATGGATCCCGGAGTACTGAAGGAGCTAGCAGAAGTTATGGCAGGACTCATCTTGATCATCTACCTAAGATCTTGGGAGTCTGGGGAGGTCCCTGCTGACTGGAAGCTAGCCAATGTTATTCCAATTTTCAAGAAGAGTGTGAGGGAAGATGCAGGAAACTACAGACCTGTTAGTCTACCCTCAGTACCCAGAGAAATTATGGAGAAGATCATACTGGGTACCACTGAAAGGCATTTAAAGGACAATGCAATCATCAGGCACAGTCAACACGGGTTCACAAAGGGAAAGTCCCATTTAACCAGTTTGATATTCTTTTGTGATAAGGTCACCTGCCTAGTGGATGAAGGGAAGGCAATGGATGTAGTTTTTCTGGACTGTTCACCAGTGGTATTCCTCAGGGCTCAATTCTAGGGCCAGTTCTATCAATGATCTGAATGGAGGAGTTGAATGCACCATTAGCAAGTTTGCTGAATAATACCAAACTGGGAGGTGCTGTTGACCTTTCTCAGGGATGAGAGGTATTGCAGATGGATCTAGATAGATTGGAGGATTGGGCAGTCATCAATGGCATGACATTTAACAAGACCAAATGCTGGATTCTGCACCTGGGATGGACTAACACTAGGAACAACTATAAATTGGGAGAGGAGTGTCTGGAGACCAGCCCTGCAGAAAGGGATCATAGAATCATAGAATCCTAGAATATGCGGAGTTGGAAGGGACTCATCAGGACCACTGAGTCCAATTCCTGGCCCTGTGCAGGAAACCCCAAGAATCACACCGTGTGCCTGAGAGTATTGTCCAAATGTTTCTTTAATTCTGTCAGGCTTGGTGCTGTGGCCGCTTCCCTGGGGAGCCTGTTCCAGTGCCCAACCACCCTCTGGGGGAAGAACCTTTTCCTGATATCCGACCTAAACCTCCCCTGAC
>JACAXG010000819.1:0-28463 GCA_018881555.1 Amblyornis subalaris
GGAAGGGTGTTGATAACACAGCAGTGTTTTGGCTACTGCTGAGCAGCGCTGTCCCTCTAACGTTCCTTCCCCCATCAAGGGGTTGGGAGTGGGCAAGATCCTGGGAGGGGACACAACCAGGCCAGCTGACCCAAGTTAACCAAAGGGATATTCCATACCATATGATGTCAGCTCAGGTATAAAAGCTAAGGGAGAGATGAGGAACGGCGGGGGGGCATCCATTATCCTGTAATGTTTGCCTTCCGGAGCAACCACTATGCGTGCTGAGGCCCTGCTTCCCGGGAAGTGTCCGAACATTGCTTGCTGATGGGAAGTAGAGATTGACCTTTATTTTCCTTTTTGCTTATGAGTGCGCAGATCTTTGCTTGTTTCCGTCTGTCACTTTAATAAACTGCCTTATCTCAACCCACTGGTTATTTCTTCCATCTTATTCTCGCCCTGTCCCACTGAGAAAGGGAGTGATAGAGTGGCTTAGTAGGCACCTGGCACCCAGCCAAAGTCAAACCACTACAACACACAAGCAGGAATGCTGGCACCGTTAGGATCAGTCCATGCTAGCAGGCAGAGGCTGCTGTTTGCACCCATTTATCAGGGGTCTGTGCATGCGTAGTTTACCACCATGCTGTGATCTCCTCTGTGCTTTTTATGATCTCTGAGCTTTGATCTTCTCTCGCCCAAGACAGGGAGCTCAAGAATGTCCATGAGAGTGTCTCCAAGTCTCTCCAAACATCATCTTATCTCTACACAGAGATTCTACTTCTCAAAGCAGAGGACAAACAGCACTAGTCCTAATATATGGGGTTTCCCACACTGTTATTTTCTAGACCTCAGCATTCCCAGCTGCAAGGTCACTTGAGTGAATCTACCATCCTCCTTACCATTCTTCTGATTTTAACCCTTTCCTCCCAACATAATCTTTCCTTAATACAAATGGCATGAGTTAGTTACAGTAGAGGCTAACCAAATCCAAGTATTTACATGTTGATCTTGCAGAAATATATCCAGAGCATGTGCTTGTAATATAAGCCTACAAACCTCGATGAGCCACCATGAATGGCATGAGTCAGTGTAGAGGTAGTGTTGGCCACTTCTCTCACTTGGCGATGTCCAAAGTCAGCTGGATGGCTTTCAACTCTGCAACGTGACTCAATCTGCTTTGTCCCTTAGTAGCTTCCATGACTCAATGCGTAGCGCTCCATGCAGCTGCTTTCCTTTTCCTACTGGTCCCTATGATACAGCAGGATCCATCAGTGAAGAATCCATTTTGCCTCACTTTCTGATAGCTGGTTATATGGTGGGCCCTCTTCAGCACAGGTCACCTGCTCTTCTTTCTCTTCAGATGACAGCCCAAAATTTTCACCTTCAGGCCAGTTCGTGATGACTTCCAAGATCCCAGGGCAATTTGGATTTCCTATTCGAACTCACTGTGTGATGATACCAATCCACTTACTCCAGGTAGCATCGGTGGCATGATGTGTTGCAGGGACTCTTCCTTTAAACATCCAGCCCAGCACTGGTAGTCCTGGTGCCAGAAGCAGCTGTGTTTCACTGCCAATCACTTCTGAGGCAGCTCGAACTCCTTCATAGGCTGCAAGAATCTCTTTTTCAGTTGGGCGTAGCTGGCCTCAGATCCTGTGTGCCCGACTTCAGAACCTGGGAGGTCGTCCTCGAGTCTCCCCAGGTACCTTCTGCCAGAGGCTCCAGGAAGGACCATTCTCCCTGGCTGCGGTGTAGAGCACATTCTTTACATCCTGTCTTGTCCTGACTGGCCCAAGGGCTACTGTGTGGGCAATCTCTTTTTTGATCTGTTCAAAGGCTTGCTATTGTTCAGGGCCCCAAATGAAATCATTTTTCTTTCTTGTCATGGGGTAGAGAGGTCTTAAAATCTGGCTGTACTCAGGGATGTGCAATGTGCATTCTCCAAAAACCCACAGAACCTAGGAAAGCCTGTGTTTCTTTCTTGCTGGTCGGTGGGGACATAGCAGTTATCTTATTAATTACCTCTGTTGGAATCTGTTGGCATCTATCTTGCCACATCACTCCTAGGAACTGAATTTCCTGGGCAGGTCCCTTGACTTTGATGGCAAAACCCACTTTCAGGAGAATCTGGATTATTTTCTCTCCTTTCTCAAAAACCTCCTCTGCTGTATTCCCCCATATGATGATGTCATCAATATACTGCAAGTGTTCTGGAGCCTCACTCTTTTACAGTGCAGTCTCCATGGCAAATGGTGGGACTGTGCTTCCACCCCTGGAGCACTTGGTTTCAGGTGTACTGGATACCCCTTCAGGTGAAAGCAAACTGTGGCCTGCACTTTGCTGCCAAAGGAATGGAGGAAAATGCATTAGCAATGTTGATTGTGCCATCACTTTGCTGCCTTGGACTCCAGTTTGTACTGAAGTTCCAGTATGTCTGGCACAGCAGAACTCAGTGATGGTGTGACTTCATTCAGGGCACAATAGTCCACTGTTAGTTCCCATGCTCCATTAGACTTACGCACAGGCTATATAGGGCTATTTAAGGGTGAGCAAGCCTTGCTGACCACCCCCTGGGTCTCCAGTTCATGGATCATCTTATTTATGGGAATCACAGTCTCGGTTTGTGCAGTATTGCCAATGATGTAATGTAGTGGTGGTGATCTGTACCTGTTGTTCTTTGACTGTCAGGAGTCCTACCACAGAAGGGTCCTCTGAGAGAATAGGCAAGGTGTTCAACTGTCTAATTCCTTCTGTCTCCATAGCAGCTATCCCAAAAGCCCACTGAAGTCTTTTTGGGTCTTTGAAGTAATCAATACCAAGAACACACAGGGCCTCTGGACCAGTCAAAATAGGGTATTTTTTTCACTCCTTCCTGGTCAAGCTCACCTCAACTTCCAACAGAGTCAACTGCTGAGACCCTCCCCCGTCACCCCAGCAATAGAAACTGTTTCTGTCTCCACATGTCCCAATGGTATCAGAGTACATTGTGCACCTGTGTCAACCAAAGCCTTGGATTTTTGTCTTTCTGATGTGCCAGGCCATCAGATCCACACAATCCAATAGACCTGATTTTCCCTGGCCTCTACCTGGCTAGAGGTAGGGTCCCTCTAGTTCTGGCTATTGTTCCCTCCCTGGGCATACATTCTGGAGGTCCCTTTAAGGGGATCAGACATATCCTCCCTTCTGTTATGCCTAGCAGCTCGGTCATGGGAAACTGGAGCTACATTCATTCTTGTAGAACTCCCTCTGTTAGTAGTTTCCTCCTTTAGCTTATGCACCCCTGCTGCTAGGACAGAAGTGGATTTTCCAACCCATCTTCTCATGTCTTCCCCATGCTCATGCAGGAAGAACCACAGGTCGGGTCTTGGGGTGTACTGCCTCTTCCTAGCTGGGGGACATCTGGTTCTGATAACAGGGGCTCTGGTCTGTATTAATGAGAAGGCCCTCTTTAAGCTCCTTGCTGAGTTTCTGATGGGTCTCTTCAATCCTGTCTTCCCATTTCCACATACACTTGGTCAAGTCTGTTTCCACAGCTGAGATTTGGGCTTGTGTTGGGGCATGGAGAGTATCTTCATTTGTCTGGAGCCTTCTTGTCACTGTCTCATTTTCCTCATTCCACTGCAGTGACACTAGGAATTGGGCGTACGCTTGAGTCCTGAGTTGTGTGAGTTTGAGCCACATCAGTGTTGTATACCTTTTACCAGGTCTGGACTCTTAGTGGTGTGGTTGTCATTTGAGAAAAGGATCTCTATCACAGCCATTTCCCGCAAGCATTGGATGCCTTGCTCCATGGTCTTCCAAGGGCCTTGCTGCAGCTGGAGGTCTTCTTGGTAAAGGTATCTCTCCTTCACACTTGCTAAGATTTGTGTCCAGAGGCTGAGAGGTTCTGGACTCCTCATGATCCCCTTGTTGATACCCACATCACGTGACAAAGATCCCAAGTGCCTTGTTTCAGTACCATCCAAAACTGTACCATCACCTGCAGTGTCCCAGACTCAGATCACCCAGCTCAATACAAACTCATTGGATCATCAGGTGAGGTCTTTTCTCAGATACATAAGCAGGTTTTCTCACCTTAGAAAATCATGGAGCAAGTCCTCTTGGAAAACAGTTCTGGGAACATGAAGGAGAAGGCTACTGGAAACAGTCATCATGGATTTACCAAAGATAAATCATGCCTGACTGACCTGATTGCCTACTTTGATTAAACTAGTCATGCTTGTGGATATTTACCTCAACTTTATTAAGGTTTTTGACACTGTTTCCTACCTTGCTCTTGTATTCACGTTAGTATGTTATGGTCTGGATGGGGGAGTGTCAGAGACTGGAAAAGGTGTTTTGAGACATCTTGAGGAGCTTGGAATTGTGGGGAAGGGGGAGGAATTGGGCTCCACTTTGGTGGGGCAGTGTCCCCCCCCATGCCCCTCCCAGCCCTGTCAATCAAGGGACACTGGAGACAGCCCCTTGGTGTCACCTTACCCACCCCTGAGTGGCCGAGACACGAGAGGTCCCATCTAGGGGGGCAGGCCCAGGGACGGGGCCAAAGGTTTAAGAAGCCCTCACCACGTGGCTATCTCTCTCTTTCACCATGCCCTCACCTTGGAGCTTCACCTCGCTGGAACCCTAGGAGTTGGTAGCTATGCCTGTTTTTCTATATCTCTCCTATCTTCCTGTTTTCCTCCCTTTCTTCTTTTTCTAACTTTCCTCTCATGGAACATAGCATTAAATGGGCTGTAAGGTTTTTCTATGTTTAATGAACTAAGTTTATGCTGGGAAAAGTGATGTTGTGTACCATTTATTCTTTTGCCAATGTCCCCTAATTTTTTATAGTTCTGCCAGTAAACTTTTGTGTGTTATTTTTACCTCTTGGGAAAATTTTGGTTGAATTGTCTCTTTGCATCTACCCAGAGAAAAAGGATCTTGGTTCAGTCCCAGGTTTTTGGGTAACTGGGATGCAACAGGGGGAAGGGAGGGCAACTAGATTGGTGAAAAACTAGTTGGATGATCAAGCTCAAAGGATAGTAGTCCATGGGTCATATTCTACCTGGAGGCCAGTGACAAGTGGAATACTGAAGGGATCTGTCCTGGAACCTGTCCTGTTGAACATCTTTGTTAATGACCTGGAGGTGGAAACAGTGTACTCTTGCCAAGTTTCTGGATTATGCTCTTAAGGACAGGGCTGATATTTAGAGAGACCTGAACAGTCTGGAGTCCTTGGTGTGTAATATGCCTTATTGGGAATGCTGTCAGCTACGTTTTCTACAGACTTAGAGAAATGAGAACAGTTCCTTTTGACTTGGAGGAACTACCTGTATTGGGTTTGGCTGGGATGGAATTCACTTTCCCCATAGCAGCCCTCCCAAATTCGCTTTCCCCATAGCAGCCCTCCCAGTGTTGTGCTTTGCATTGGTAGCTAGAAAGGTGTCAATAACACACTGGTGTTTTGGCTACTGCTGAGCAGCACTGGCACAGCATCAAGACTGTTTCTCCAACATCCCTCCACATACACCCCAAAGGCCAGTAGGCTGGGAGTGGGCAAGAGGTTGGGATGGGACACAGCCAGGACAGCTGACCCAAGCTGACCAAAGAAATATTCCATAATGTTGGAACCCTGCGTGTGTCTCCAGAGGTGCTGGTCCGAAGTGGATTCCTTCAAAAAACATGAAGCCCTACAAACCACAGGAATACGCAGATGCCCCCGGAAGCAAAGAAGCAAGCACGCAGACATGAACTGCAGAAAGACCACAGCTGATGATAAACATCTTTTATCCCGCATACAGAAGCTGTGAACTGTAGCCCTGCATTTTGCAGTTCTTCAGTTGTGCAGTGTTTTAAGTTCGGTAAATAGTTTCTCACGCACTTTTGTATAAACATAGCTCATGTTATTGTAACCGGCCTGATGTTTTGAATTCCTGTAACCTATATGATAGACAATTCCGTTGACCAGTGGACAGCAGGAGGTGGTATTCTCATCCTCCAATCCACGGTGGTTTCTGAAAACATATAAATAAAGACCGAGGGCAGAGGCCGCTCTCTCTTTTTTCCCCTTTGCTTCCTTGGCTTCTGCCCTGGCTGGTGGACCCTGATAACTGTCTTGTGTGCTTATTTCGTGTCCGAGAGTGACATCTGGTGGAACCCATATGGCATTTCATAAGTTTGTCAGGGGTTTTCCCCTAGGTAGCTAGGGCTGTTTAAAATGGATATTACGAATCCCTCATGCGATACCTTGGCATTGAAAGTATTAGAGATAGCGCTGGAAACAGCGGAAGTCTCGGTCCCTGGAGCGGAGCTGCAGAAACTTTATTTCTGGGGAAAAGACAGAGGTCTTTTTGCGGAGCCTGGGCATGTGCTTTCGAAGGTGGCTTGGGTAGAGTTAGGTAAAGCCATCCTCGACAGCCTGGCTCTTGATTTCCAGCTGGATGTAGCTGGGTTGTTGATTTCTTGGCAACGCGTCAACAATGCTATTAGAGGCAGCAGCAGTCCGTCGGGCGCCTCCACCCCCGTGGGCTCCCTCAACGAGCCGGGAGCCCTCTCCGACCTGGAGGCGGGGGATGGGCAGGGAGAGTTCGGGTCTCAGACAGTTCCCGACTCCCCTCTCCTGGCCCAGGCCGAGGTGGGGGATGAGATTTGGAACAGCCCCGAGGACGAGCTGGCCTCGGGGAGCCCTGGGGAAGCGTCTCCCCCCGCCCCGGATGCCGGGAGTTTGGCGGTGCCGATTCCTCCCGCCCCGCGCTGTGGGACGGGGGAAGCGGAGGTGTATGCCCATTCCTTTGTGCGTTTCCGGCACAGGGGCAGCGGGCGGAGCCACTGGCTGGCGTGATTGTCACGGCTGAATGTCCAAAATGTGGAGTGTCTACCTGGTACCCCCCTGGGGCGGCTCGAGTCCAGCTCGCACCGTCCTCTGCCGCTTCTGATGAGGAGGCGGCGGGGGCTGCGGGTGGGTCTCTGGCCGGCTCAGAGGAGGCAGAAGCGGAGTCTGTCTCAAGCGAGTCCGGAGCCGGGGACTTGATTGACTTGGATGATGCGCCACGCCCCGGGGAGTGGGGCGTGCCAGCGCTTGGACTCCACGCGCTAGGCAGTACGCTGCTTGGCGCAATTTCAGATGCTGCGCGCGCCGCCCAGCTGGCGTGGTCCCGCCAGCATGGGTCTGGGTCTCTGCCGGCTCCGCGCGGGCCACGTATGTCGGCGGCCTGGCCCCTCGCCGTGCAGGGGTGGGGAGAACCCGGCCGGGCCCCGCTCCGTCCCACGACTACGGCCGGCACCGCCGCGGGATCCGGCGATCCGGCGGCGGTGGCAGAAGCGTTGGCAAGGGGGGCAGCGGCGGTGGCCGCACGTGCCGCTGAGGCTCCACGCGGGGCGACCGACGCGACTGCGGCCCCGCAGGATTCCACGGATTCCGGGGCGGCGGCAGGCATGATCCCTGCGCTGTTTGTTTTCGGCGCAGGGGGAGAGATGGCTGGGAAGCCGCTGCCCACTCCCCCTCCCGGATCTTGGGCTGACGGTTCCTCCTCAGCCGCCTTGTGGACCTTACCGCGGTGTAAGGTGACAGTCTGTCCCCGGGACCAGGCGAGGTTCTGGGGGGAGGTGAAAGCAAAACTTGACGAAATGAGCGATCGTGCGAAGGCACGCCGCCCGCTGGTTCGTGAAGACAGATCCCCCAGCCCTGTTGTGGCTGAAGTCCTTGCGGACGCTGGGGAACAGGACGCAGCAGATGCTGCCGGTTCATCAGGGGGACTTCAAGATTTTCCTGTCGTTGCTGGTACTCCACGCAACACACATCAGGCTCTGCCATGGATGGCTTTGATGGAGCTCCGAGAAGCAGCTGGGAAATATGGTCTAGGGTCTAGTGAGGTGATGCAGCGTCTCAGAGTCTTTAATGCTTCCTTACTGGTGCCTCATGACATCCGGTCTCTGGCTCGGGTTCTCTTTCCGCCTTTGCAATATGACGTATTTGAAACGAAATGGCAGCAGCTGGCAAATAAGACGGTAGAGCAGAATGCTATGCTGGATCAGCAGGATCCAAGACGTGGGATTGGCATTGATGTCCTGATGGGCACAGGCRATTATGCTGGCGCTCGSAGGCAGGTTGTCCTGGATGGCAMSGTGCTAGATCARTGCCAGGAGATAGGCAYGGCAGCAGTGATCCTGACCATCRAACTGRCAGCTCCAGCAGAAGAATTTGCAGACAYTGCACAGAAGGAMGGTGAATCCTTCTTGCAGTTTGCAGAGAGACTGACCGCCTCTATCGAGAGGCAGGTAAAGGATCACAATGCAAGGATGCTATTTCTTACGCACCTTGCCAAGACTCATTGCAAAGCCGAGTGCAAAAAGCTGATCAGGGCAATTACTGGTGAACCTTCTATATGTCAAATGATTGAGGTCTGTGCACAGGTGGACGCCACTACTTGTAAAGTGGCTGCTGTGGCTGCCGCCCCCCGGCCGGCGTGGTCCGGGCTGCAGGGCGGGCAGCGGAAGCAGAGGAGTGCTCAGGCCAACAAAAAGCAGGGAGGAAGGGCACGGAGGGGCACAGGTCCTTTGTATCTCTGTGCTCGTTGTGGAAAGCCAAACCATATGGCAGATGTCTGCAGGGCGGCGGTTCGTGTTACTAGGCAGCCCTCCTCAGGCTCGGGAAATGGGCAGCCGAGCACGCGGGGGAGACGTGTGACGACAGAAGTATCCCCCCAAACCCCGGAGCCGATGGAGGTCTGCTTGGCSAGCTTGCAGCCAGCACCAGCGGCTCAGCAGGTATTGATGTCTGCACAGCGACAAAGGTCGTCTTAGACTCTTGCGCAGTGCACAAAGTCCCCTTGGATGCCTTTGGTCCCTTGGGTGATGGCATGAGCGCTCTCCTCATGGGGAGGTCCAGTGCCACCGTTCAGGGCATCATTGTGCGCATGGGACTGATTGACGCCGATTACACCGGGCAGATTTATGCCATGATTTCCACACCCACCCCCCCGGTCACTATCCCTGAAAAGACTCGGATTGCTCAACTTGTTCCTTTTAAGTCTTCTGCTCGCAGGACAGAATCGAGAGAACGAGGAGACGGCTGCTTTGGTTCCACTGGGCTGCCTCGAGTTCATTGGACTGCTGTCCTGACCAAACACCGTCCAGAGATGCGGTGCACCCTGTCCATCCCTGATGCCTCACCGCCAGAGATCTCTCTCCGCAGGCTCCTTGACAGCGGTGCGGACGTTACGATTCTCTCCCTTGCCACCTGGCCCCCGCAGTGGGCATTGGACCCGGTGGGGACACCTGTCACGGGCCTGGGAGGGACGAAGCACTGCTACGTGAGCCGGAAGCCTGTGATGATAACGAACTCAGAGGGACAGACGGCCGTGATAAGGCCTCATGTTACTGAGACTGTTACTAACCTCTGGGGGAGGGATGTTCTGGCTGCGTGGGGGGTGTGCATTGGGACAGGTTTTTAATGGGGGCCACTGTGGTGAAGGGCGCAGAGTGTCCCACGCCTCCTATACGGTGGCTGGTGGACAGACCGATCTGGGAAAATCAGTGGCCCCTGCCTAAAGACAAGCTAGTGGCCCTTCATGAGTTGGTTCAGGAGCAGTTGGACCAGGGTCATCTGGAGCCTTCTACCAGTACCTGGAACACTACTGTCTTTTGCATCAAAAAGAAATCTGGGAAATGGAGGTTGTTACAAGACCTCAGGAAGGTGAATGCCGTAATGGAAAGCATGGGGAGGTTGCAGGCTGGTATGCCATCGCCCGCCATGCTTCCCGCAGATTGGCCGATCCTCATTGTGGATCTGAAGGATTGTTTCTTTTCAATTCCTTTGCATCCTGATGACAGACCAAAATTTGCCTTCACAGTGCCAGCAATTAACAATGCAGGCCCTGCACAGAGATTTCAATGGAGGACTCTTCCCCAGGGGATGAAAAATTCCCCGGCCATATGCCAGATGTATGTGGCCAGAGCCTTGTCTGGAGTTCGCAGGCAGTTTCCTGATGCTCAGTTTTATCACTATATGGATGACATCTTGGTGGCAGCGTCCACCCAGGAAGAGCTGCTGAGGATCCAGCCTCAGTTGCTCGATGCCTTGCATTCTCACGGGCTGCAGGTGGCTCCAGAGAAGGTTCAGCAGCAACCTCCTTGGAAATATTTGGGGGTCAGAATTTTGGAACGTACGGTTCAACACCAAGAGGTGCAATTTGTGCATTCAGTGCAGACACTGAATGATGCCCAGAAATTGGTGGGTGTCGTTGCTTGGTTACGTCTGTATCTGGGACTGACCACAGCACAGTTGTCTCCTTTGTTTGATTTGTTGAAGGGAGACTCTGATTTGAAGTCGCCTCGCACATTGACCCGTGAGGCACGTCAGGTGCTGGAGGAGGTTCAGCGAGCTGTTTCTGCTCGACAGGTTCATCGCATTGATCTCTCTGTTGATGTCACTGTTTTCATTACCACTCCAGATTTGCATCCCACAGGTATCATCGGCCAATGGAGTAACAAATGGTCCGATCCCTTGCACGTCCTGGAATGGGTCTTCTTGCCCCATCAGCTGCAGAAGACGGCAACCGCATTGTTTGAGCTGATTGCTCGCTTGATAGTCAAATGTCGACAACGGTGTTTGCAATTGATGGGTGTGGATCCCGCAAAGATTGTACTACCGGTACAGCGGGAAGACTTTGACTGGAGCTTTGAAAACAGTGTTTCTCTGCAAAGTGCTCTGGAAAATTTCTCAGGGCAGATCACGTATCATCTGCCGAGCCACAAGTTGCTGCAAGTGGCAAAACTCACAGAGATTTCTCTGAGGCCCAAACAYAGTCAGGAGCCGGTGCGCAGCCCCACCGTCTTTACGGATGGTTCGGGGAGAATCGGGAAGGCCATTGTTACTTGGAGGGATAGATCTGATTGGCAGGTTGTGGAAGGTCATGAGGATGGCTCAGCCCAATTGGTTGAATTGAGGGCTGCTCTTATGGCATTTCAGAGATTTTCCCAGGAACCTTTCAATTTGGTCACGGATTCTGCCTATGTGGCTGACATTGCACAGCGGTTGGGTTATTCAGTTTTGAAGGAGGTCAGCAATGCTGATCTGTTTTATTTACTGAAGACCCTGTGGTGTGTCATTCAGGACCGAGTTCATCTGTATTACGTTCTGCACGTAAGGAGTCATACCARTTTGCCAGGATCCATAGCGGAAGGTAACGCGAGGGCTGACAAGGTGGCTAACCCGGCCTGGGTAGCCCCTCAGCCAGATACACTCGCGCAGGCCAAGGCATCGCATGGGTTTTTCCATCAAAACGCACATACCCTGCAGAAGCAGTTTCAGCTGACGCCAACTGTCGAGTCGTGCGACGATTGTCATGCGCTCGGAGTGTCTTTGCCGACAATTTCCCCAATTAAAGAAAACAAAGAGCTGGAATATTGGCAAGGGGATTGTTTCCCCAGAGGCTGGAGCTTATCATCGCGAGAGATGAAGGGGGACTTGCTGAGACTTTGGCGAGAGGTGGACGGAGACTGAGCTCGACGCTCTTCTCTGCTCGGCGTTTGGGGAAGACGATTGTGTCTGCAGCGAGAGCTGGTTTTGCTCTGGGAACACCGCTACACTGCGACATCTCTGCCCGCTTGCTCCAGAGCACGGATACATTGTGACATCTCCACGGGGGTCCCACCGCGGCACAGGGTACAGAGCTATGCTGTAACCAGTCGCCGCCCGGAGCTGCTCACCTGTGCCGTCTCTGCCACCAGCCTGGGGTTTCTGCTTCACGTGGGTCGGCGCCAGGGTTTCTCGTCTTTGCTCTTCCTGCCTTCTGCTGGTCTGTCAGTGGGTGATACTGAGGTCCATCGCTCCCCAGTCAACCCTGCCTGCCTGCGCTGCTTGCTGCCTGCTGCCGAGGTTGGTGCAGACGGGCTGCTGCCCCAGGAGTTCGCACTGGGAGCGATCTCCCCCTCCCTGTCCCGCTCGCCGGAGCCGCCATTGCCACGTGAGAGCGCCCCCTGCAGCCGCGGGGGAGTCACTGCAGCCTCTCTGCTCCAACGGAGAATCTCCCAACAACAGACAAGGGACTGTTACGGGGTTTGTTTGTTCTCTTATTGTTGCTGTTTAACTGCCTTGTTTTATATATATAGATATATAACCCTAGTAAAGAACTGTTATTCTTTTTACCACATCTCTGCCTGAGAACCCCTTAATTTCAAAGGTATAGTAATTCGGAGGAGGGAGGGGGGTCCTTCTCTATTCAAGGAAGGTTTCCCACCTTCCTTGACAGACACCTGTCCTTCAAACCAGGACATTATGCCCAAAAACTGTTATTGTTTTTTCTTTCTGCACTCCCACCCCGGTTCGGAGTCTGGGATGGTGCTTGCTCTCTTCCAGTTTGGGGCAGGGCCGGGGAGTTGCTCGCTCTCTCTTCCGGTTCCGGATCAGAAAAAGTGTCAGCTGCATTGGCAGAGAGGAGATCAGAGCTGTTTTGTTTTCTGCCAGACCTGCTGCCCTGCCGTGCCCTGCTGTGTTCTGCCGTGGCGGCTGCTGCCCTAGAGTCGAGACCCGGGGCCGCCCCTGCCGGAGCCCTGCACTACAGTGTGGTTTTTCCTCTCACAGCGCTGAGCCACGTGGTTTCTCTGCTTGACTGACTTGGGTTTTGGCCCAGGCAAAACACTTTTTACTCTTTCCCCTCAATCGGAAAGCTGAAGCAGCATTTCTTCGACTGCTGGGAGCTGAACTGAACAGGTTGCTGCTTTGAAACTGGCAGAAGAAGGGATCGCTGAGAGTGGAGCAGCTTTGCACCCAGCCCCAAGCCCCGGAGAGCCAAGCCAGGGAGACAAAGCACACCAGAAGGCTTCAACCCAGCTGTTTTCACCTGCTGTAATTGCCCTTGGAGGGAAAAAGGTCAAAACCAGGTAGCCACATGTGTTGGTTTTGCAGAGCCTGGTTTTTTGGTAGCGGGGAGGCCACAGATGTGGCTTCTGTGAGAAGCTGCTAGAAGCTTCCACCATGTCCAGCAGAGCCAACCCCTGATGGCTCTGATGATGGACATGCCACTGGCCAAGGCTGGGCCAATCAGAGATGGTGGTAATGCCTCTGTGATAACATATTTAAAAAGAAATCATAACAAAGTTCGGGCACGCAGCTGTAATTTTCCAACTAGAGAAGAGTAGGAGTGAGAATATGTGAGAGAAACAACAATGGAGGCACCAAGGTCAGTGCAGAAGGAGGGAGAGGAGGTGCTCCAGGCTCTGGAGCCGAGATGTCCCTGCAGCCTGTGGTGAAGACCATGGTGAGGTGGGTTGTCCCCCTGCAGCCGTCCTTGGAGGACTGCACCCCGTGGCAGAGTGACCCACGCTGCAGCAGTTTTGGGAGAGCTGCTGCTCGTGAGAGCGGACCCACACTGGAGAAGTTCACGGAGAACTGTCTCCCTTGGGAGGGACCCCACTGTGCAGCAGGGAAACGACTCCTCTCCCTGAGCAGCGGAACAAACATCTTGGGTGATGAACTGACCAAAACCAATCGCCCAGTGAAGCATGATGATGATGGGGGGAAGGACCCTCAAGGCCAGCAACTGACTCAGAACCAGAAATCATTATTGAGTCCATGTCCCTGAAGGACCTTCGTGGCCTAAGAAAGGATTACACCTGACGGTCTGATGAATCTATATTAAGTTGGTTAGTCCGTATTTGGGATGCTGCAGGCTATACTACAATTCTGGACTGTTGCGGATAGGTAAAACTTTGCAAAATGAAGGCCTTGTTACCCTTGTAAAATCATGGTTCACTTTTGTTACTTCGACTAAGTAAAAAGGCCTCTGGGAACGAGCTCAGCTAACTTAGAAGTAGAGAAAAGTTACATAACTTTCACATGATCACCTCATGGCTTATGGTGACTGGTTGAATTATTGTTTGTTGTGTTTCGATGGTATGTATTCTGATAATGGCTAATTGCTTAAAAAGGCTTGGTTTTTGTAATAAAGAGCTCTCCTTTGCACCTGCCTGGGAGCACTCTGTCGCCCTATCGTCACATCTGGCACCCGAACACGGACATTGGAATATCGAATCACCTTGAAGGCTTGGACTGCAGCCAGGGACGAAGCCCCACGGACCCAGAAAAATGGGACATCAGATTCCAATGAAGAAATGCACCACAACCCAGCCAAACGATCCCTACGATCCTGGACCCCTATACTGCAGGCAGAAAGCAGAGCCCAGGCCATGCTACAACAGAGGACTTTTATCTGCGAACTACAATTTGACGGAGAGCAAGATGCCAGCACAGCCTATAAGGTCAGGTCACTGGTATTTGCGGGACAATGAACCCCGGGACCGTGAGTATGCTAGACCCCGGTGGGTGTCCCGGTATCGTCAGTCCACCTTAAGGATATTGCAAAAACATCCTCCACATTGGAGAGACTTTTATTACAAGTTAGAGAACTTTAACTGTCTCCTACATGAGAGATGCTTTGATATTAAAACCCCCGTGCATACTTGTCCCAGGGACTGCTAGAATAGCATAATGCTGGAATAGCATAACAAACCTGGGCAGGGTTCCAAGAACTGGATCCAGGGAAAGGATCGATCCTCAATTTGGACTAACGAACTCACAACACGTGTGATGTTACGGACACTAGCGATGCCCCCCCCACTGCCCACAGCTCCTTTCAGCAGCCCCAGCAGTCTCGACGCCCCTGGTCCCCTTCGGTGCATCCCCTGGGCAACGGCCCCCTCGGAGCAAGGTGCTCCCCCTCGGGGTAGGCCCCCCCTTCAGAGCACGGCTTTCCCCCTCGGCCCCCCTCGTAGCAGCTGCCCTGCAGTGCGCTTCTCCGGCCACAGCCTCTCCCCCGCAAATGCTTTCTGTGCTGCCAGCTCCCCCGCCAGTGGTTCCTTCGCCAGCTGCTATGCCGGCCCTGCCCAGCTGCTGCTTCACTAGCAGTGGCCTCCCTGCCCTCAGCCTCTTTAAGCCCCGCCCCACCCGGGCCAGCCCTGCAGGCCCCTGTTTGCCCAGACGCAGCTGGCCATGGATAGCCATCCTGACTCAGGACTCATGAGGAATGCTGATGCATTCCTTGCTATCAAAAATGCCAAAAGTCAGTGTTAAAATACAGAGATATTTCGGTGTACTTTACAACAAATGCAACCTCCTGTGTTTGTCATTCAGCTAACAGGTGACGGTGTGTGTACTCAAGACCTGGAACGCACATGGACTCTCTTTCTGATATTTAAGGCATTTTTGACTGGATCCCTGTTTAAACTAACTTTGTATTTTCAGTGAGCTGTGAATTCTGACAGGTTTATTTATTGGAGAGATTCGGAGTTATCTCTATGTGAATGTAATGTGTTTCTCCAGGCAAATGACATCTGTGATTCTCTGCTTTAGTACTGCTTGGCAAGAGTGAATTTTTCAGTGAACGTGCTGGTGTATTGCATGGTTGGTGAGACTTTTCATGTGAGATATGTGCTGCCTTTTCAAAGAGTCTGATTTGGAGGTCTGATTAGGCTGACTTAATACTGATTCTTTGCTCACTTATAATGGTGTTGGCTGTTACCACAGAAATTAGCACCATTGTATACCTGGGGAAATATTTGAGAACCCTCAGAAGCATCATTCCCTGCTAGGTGAATAACATTTTAGTTTGCAGATGGCACGATTCATATTTGCAAGATATTGTGGTCCTTTGGAAAAATGCTGTAGGCCTCTCCTTAGAAATGTATAGCGCAGATACTAATGGAACAAAATGTGAAACAGCAATTAACTTTGAAGCGGGGATGTCAAAGCATTGCATGATTGATGACAATAACTGGGCTCACTTAGCCAGGTGAGGCCCATGGCAGGCTTAGCTGCCCAATTAATTGTGGCACTTCTTCCATCCTTTCCTCATTACTGTTATCTGCAAAAACTGTTCAAGGTTTATGTATAATTAGCTCATGACTTTCCACTGTGGAAGGCAGGCAGGATTGTGCTACCTTTGCCTGTAGTTTTGTTGTGATTTTTTTGCCACAAAGACACATGACAGCATTTTGAGTAGATAGAGCTATTCAGGATTCAAGTAGGTATTCTTCCTTGCCACTTATGAATTGAAATTGAGCTTGATATCAGAACAGTTTAAGTACGTTGATAGATCACAGGTGGAACAAACATTATCACACCCCTTAAAATCATCTGAAACCATGACTTTGTAGCTCTTTCTATATACATGTCGGTCTTATCCACCCACTGGCCTAAAAGAGTTATATATGCAAAACTTATGGCAGTATTATATAACTAGGCCCTTGATGATTTATCCTTAGAATATTTGTATCCTATTCGCTTTAATAGTCTAAGGACAAATCTATTGTATTGACAATTATGGGAAAGCAGTCTTAACTGATCTAGTTTTAAAAGTAATTTGCCAAGGCATACAATGTTGTCATTTTTGGAGTACAGCTGCAATTTGGAAGATCATGCAAAATTGTGCTTATACTAGAAAAGTCCTGACTGTGAACAGATATTTTTCAATTATGTTTGCAGTTACTATGAGCTGTTCTCACAACTAAATTCTGTAAAATCATAATGTATTTGCCACACCTTTATGATCTCCAGTAAATTCATGTTGTTGCTATCTCGTTTACAAATCAGTTGTTTGCTTGCATATTGTTCATTGATGTTTAACTGTTGTATGACAAATTTTCAGTAGCTTTCTTGTAACAATAGAACCAAGATGAGTTAAATTCTGTTGTATCTGGGACTTTTAAAGGAACACTCAATTCTGACCTCAGTTTTGTTAAAAGATGTTAATTCTGGGTTCTGTTAAGTTCTGCAAAGTCTAAATGATGTTAATTTTACCTTCTGTTCAGTTTAAGTGTTGCTAAATTTAAGTGATGTTGGGTTTAAGTTCTGTTATTTTACGTTCTGTTCAGTTTAAGTTTTATTAAGATTACTTTCTGTTCAGTTTCAGTGAGATTATCCTTAAGATCTGTTCGGTTTCAGTGAGAATATCCTTAAGCTCTGTTCGGTTGCTTTCTGTTAAATTTAAATGACGTTAAGTTTGAGTGACGTTAAGCTTAAGTTCTGTTGAAATATGCTCATTTAATTTGAAAGATACAGTTCTTTTGTTATAGAGATAAGATGGAACCGATTGAAGCAGTTATGATGGAGACTTGGTAAGCAATTATTTCAGAATATAAGATAATGAGTCGTGTAAAAATATGTGAAGATGCAGTTTGTTAGATCTTTAATTTTCATCAATAATTCTATGGGAGTAAGTGTTCTACATTGGTCACTTGAGATAATTATTTATAACACTTTACTGTTTAATCTTCCACAGGTGAAACAGGAAAATGAGTAACAATTCCGAGTTATGGATATCGGTAACTGTAAGCTGTTTAGTGCTTTCTCTCTTGCTTTTATTTTCCCTTAATTGTTATATATGCATAGATGTGTGGAAGACTATACTCTCGGTTTTTTAGAAGCAGTTACTGTTGCTGTATTAATGATTCTGCTTATGTTTTTAATGTTATGACATGAATTCACTGACCTTTCATAATGGACATTATCCCCACGATGTTATTTGATGTTACACATATCCATCTTTTTGTTTGTTTGCAGTTTGCTCAAGATACCATTGACTGCTTAGCTAGAGATATATGACAAAGCTGGCTGCTACACAGACTTTTATATACCATGGTGTAGTTATCTGCAAGGACTATATGCTTTCAAGAAACTTTCCCAACTGCCATTGATAGAGGTGTGTATGTAGGATATGCTAGGGAAGCCCTTCCAGTTAAGGCCTTGGCTCTGGCCAAGCCCTGGCCCTCGCTGGTCGGACTTATGCCAGCAGATGCAGATGTTTCTGCTCTAAAAATGTAATCAATTCACTTTGGCTTGTTGATCTGGCCTTCTAAAAGCTGGATCCCCTTTCGAGGTACTCTTGGGAACCTTGCCCGGGAAGGTTCTCCAGGTCCTCACACTGACACAGGGCTTGCCAGCTATCGCAGACACTGGGTGATGCTACAGCATTTAGGCAATTGATGATGTGTTGTTCTAAATCACTATCCTTTCTCTCGTGTGCTAATGATTACATGTATTACCTTGCTTCTGCTCGGTGTGAGTTTCTTGCTTTATTACAAGTATTGTCTTACTTTTATGGTGCCTTCATGTTCATAGTAAGAGACGCGTATGTTATCAAAAACAACAAAGAAGGGGGAATGTGGCTCCTCAGAAATATTTACATAATGCACTATTTACACTAAAGTTTTGCAGGCAGATCATCAGTTTTGATCCCCAGCAGAGCAATACTGCTCTGAAGATTTGCGCATGAGGAACCAATTTCTAAAGGTTTTACATAAGGATCCACAATCGGGTGTGCAATGGCAAGGTCCAGCTGGTTTACTAACCTAGGGGAGAAGGTACGCATATGTTTTATTGCCAATAGGTCTAAAGTGGTTACCTGCTCGACTTGACAAACATTGATCACCTCCGAGAAGAAGAGGCCCAGTAAGAGGAAAAATGGTGCAATCACCATCCAGGCCTCGTAGCCGAGAAGGACATTCGGGTAACATAAAGTCAGCATTTCCAGCTAACAGACTCCCTCCTGCCTAAACAGCACGGCCCCTGAGCTCCAGCCATATGAGCTTTGGAACAGTAGCCAGTAACTTCCAAGTGCAGAAGCAGCAGCTCTCTTTCTGGGGACACTGGACACTATTTTTGTTTTTCCGTGATGTGGGTCTCTGTCAGTGACACGGTTGTTTTTGATGGGTTTTTATTGATTGTGATCTGTATTTTATGTATCTTATCTTGTGTGCAACAAATGATCAGTAATAGTCTTAATAACATAATGGCTTTACTGGTGCGGATACACAAACCCTTTGCACAAAAGACAAAGAAAGGGGGAGATGTTGCGGATAGGTAAAACTTAGCAAAATGAAGGCCTTCTTACTCTTGTAAAATCATGGTTCACTTCTGTTACTTCGGCTAAGTAAAAAGGCCTCTGGGAATGAGCTCAGCTAACTTAGAAGTAGAGAAAACAAGTTACATAACTTTTGCGTGATCACCTCGTGGCTTACGGTGACTGTGTGCTGGTTTGACTGTAAACCAGCAGGGGAAATTAACCCCACACAAAATACCTCGAGAGATTTTAGGTCAAAATTACAATTTTACTAAAAAAGGTTAAAATAAATGCAGTAACACAGAAACACCAGCCTAAACAAACCGACAGTCACGGTACAACCTGACACCCTGTTGACCAGGGTGGTAGCTGTGTAGTCCAGTTAGGCACTGGTCCTGCAGAAAGGCCTGGTAGTCCAGTCCCGGTAGTGGAGTAGCTGAGTCCAGTTCCAAGGAGTGGAGTGGAGTAGCTAGCTGAATCCAGTTCCAAGGAGTGGAGTCCAGTCGAGTCGAGTCGAGAGTCACGTTGAAAGTGGAGTCCCGTTGAGAGTGGAGTCCCGTCGAGTCGAGGGTGCTTTCTCCCATCCAAAACCCTTGTTTTATTCTGTGTTTCTTGGCTGGCACCTCCTCCAGTTCAGGGACTTTCACAATGGAAGAGGGTCTTCACTATGTTCTATTGGTTGCTTCGGTAATGAGCTTGGATGCAGGGTCCTCGAAGATGATCCCTAGGGTTCTCAGAGATGATCCAAGATCGGCCTATTATTCAAGCTGGGTGGTGCTAATGGGCCATTAGCTGAGATCAGATAACCAGGGTGGGTGGTGCTAATGGGCCATTAGCTGAGATCAGATAATCAGGATGGGTGGTGCTTGCTGTCAGCCGGAGTGCTTATCTCAGTTGAGATAAGGAGTCCCAGGTGTGTAATTATGAAATTTATCCAGCTTTTGTGGGTGGTGATAGAATACATGACTAATCTAGGACAGACTGGTTGAATTATTGTTTGTTGTGTTTCAATGGTATATATTCTGATAATGGCTAACTGCTTAAAAAGGCTTGTTTTTTGTAATAAAGAGCTCTCCTTTGCACCTGCCTGGGAACACTCTGTCGCCCTCTCGTCACACTGGACAGTACTGAAGCGAGGCATTTGGGATCTCTGTCATGTGATCCGGCTATAGACCAAGAGATGGTAAGGCCGTCTGACCCTCTCAGTCTCTGGATACATCTCTTGGGAATGGTGAGTGAAAGATACCAGTGCCGAGATGATCTCTATTTGCAGCAAACCCCATGGAAGACCATAGAACAAGTGATTTAGCACTTGAGAGAACTGGTGGTGATAGAGATTTTCTTCACAGATGACCCAATACATGAAATTAGGAATACAGACTTGATAACAGTTACACCAGTGATGTGGCTAAGACTCATACGACTTGGGCCACCAGAACACGCTTCTGCTTTAGCAACAATGGAGCCGGAGGGGACCATGCGTGATATGGTGAAGAAGCTCCGAGCATATGCAGATGCTGTGCACGGCCCAACACATGCAAGAAATTCAGCTGTGGAAACACGTCTGCAGAAAATGGAAGATAGGATGGAGGAGAATCACCGGGAACTCAAGGAGGAGGTTAAAGAGAACCTTCTCCAAATCTCGGTGGTACAGACCAGAAGTTCTGTTACCAGATGCAGACATCCCCAAGCTAGAGAGAGAGGATACACCCCACGAGGTGAGCTGTGGTTCTTCCTGTGTGATTGTGGGGGAAACATGAGGAGGTGGGATGGACAACCCACCGCTGCTCTTGCATGACGAGTGCATGGATTAAAGGAGAGCAAGACTCAAAAAGGAAGTTCCACCAGAAAGGAAGCAGCACCAGTTGCCCGTAGCTGAACTGCTAGGTATGATAGAGGAGAAGATGACATGTCCGATCCCCTTGAAGGAACCTCTAAAATGTATGCAAAGGGAAGGAAAGATAACCAGGACTAGAGGGGCCCTGCCTCTAGCCAGGTGGAGGCTAGGGAAAACCGCATTTTTTGGACTGTGTGGATTCGTTGGCCTGGCACATCAGAACCACAAAAATATGAGGCCTTGGTTGACACTGGTGCGCAGTGCACACTAATCCCATCGCGACATGTGGGGGCAGAACCTGTCTCTATTGCTGACATGACAGGGGGATCACAGGGTTTGACCCTGGTGGAAGCTGAAGTGAGCCTGACTGGAAGAGAGTGGAAAAAACATCCCATTGTGACTGGCCCAGAGGCCCCGTGCATTCTGGGCATAGACTTCTGCTGAAGCGGGTATTTCAAACACCCAAAGGGACTCAGGTGGATGTTTGGGATAGCTGCCATAGAGACGGAGGGCATTAATCAATTGAATACTTTGCCTGGACTATCAGAGAACCCATCTGCAGTAGGCCTTCTAAAGGGGGAAGAACAATGAGTACCAATTGCCACCTCGACAGTGCATGGCTGGCAGTACCGGACAACCCGAGATGCTGTGATTCCCATCCACAAGATGATCCATGAGCTGGAGAGCCAAGGGGTGATCAGCAAAACCCACTCACCCTTCAACAGTCCCATTTGGCCTGTGCGCAAATGTGAAGGAGAATGGAGATTGACCATGGACTATCGTGCCTTGAATGAAGTGACTCCACTGTTGAGCGCTGCTGTCCTGGACATGTTGGAGCTCCAGTACGAGCTGGAGTACAAGGCAGTGAAGTGGTACACCACTACTGACATTGCCAACGCATTTTTCTCCATTCCTTTGGCAGCAGAGTGCAGGCCTCAGTTTGCCTTCACCTGGAGGGGCATGCAATCCACCTGGAACTGACTGCCCCGGGGTGGAAGCATAGTCCTACCATCTGCCATGGGCTGATCCAGACTGCACTGGAAAAGGGTGATGCTCCAGAACATCTGCAGTACATCGACGACATCATTGTGTGGGGGAACACAGCAGCAGAAGTGTTCGAGAAAGGAGAGAAAATCATCCAGATTCTCCTGGAAACTGCTTTCGCCATCAAGAAGAGCAAAGTCAAGGGACCTGCTTGAGAGATCCAGTTCCTGGGAGTAAAGTGGCAAGACGGATGACGTCAGATTCCCATCAAGGTTATCAATAAGATCACAGCAATATCTCCACCAACCAACAAGAAGGAAACGCAAGCTTTCCTAGGCGCCATAGGCTTCTGGAGAATGCATACTCCTGAGTACAGCCAGATTGTAAGCCCTCTCTACCTGGTTACCCGCAAAAGGAACAATTTCCCCTGGGGCCCTGAACAGCAACAAGCCTTTGCCCAGATCAAGCAGGAAATCGCTCATGCGGCAGCACTTGGCCCAGCCAGGACAGGACCAGAAGTGAAGAACGTGCTTTACTCTGCAGCCGGGAGCCATGGTCTTTCCCGGAGACTTTGGCAGAAGGTGCCTGGCAAGACTCGAGGCCGACCACTGGGATTCTGGAGCCGAAGCTAGAGGGTCCGAAGCTGACTACACTCCAAAAGAGAAGGAAATCTTGGCAGCCTATGAAGGAGTCCAAGCCGCCTCAGAGGTAATAGGCACTGAAGCACAACTCCTCCTGTCACCGCAACCACCGGTGCTGGGGTGGATGTGTAAAGCAGAGGATCCCTCTACTCATCACACCACCAATGCCACATGGAGCAAGTGGATTGCTCTCATCACACAGCACGCTCGTATTGGAAAACTGAATCGCCCTGGGATCTTGCAAATAATCACAAATTGGCCCGAAGGTGAAAACTTTGGTCTCGCTGATGAAGAGGAGCAAGAACAAGTGACACGTGCTGAGGAAGCTCCACCATACCACCAACTGCCAGCAGAAGAAACACGCTATGCTCTTTTCACTGATGGTTCCTGTCGCATCATAGGGATGAAACGAAAGTGGAAAGCAGCCGTATGGAGCCCCACACTACAGGTTGCAGAAGCTACCGAGGGAGAAGGTGGATTGAGGCAACTTGCTGAACTCAAAGCCGTTCAGCTGGCCCTGGACATTGCTGAAAGAGAGAAGTGGCCAAAGCTCTACCTCTACACTGATTCATGGATGGTAGCCAATGCTCTGTGAGGTTGGCTGGAAAAGTGGGAAAAGGCTAATAGGCAGCGTAGGGGAAAACCAATCCGGGCTGCTGAAGAGTGGAAAGACATCGCTGCCCGGGTAGAAAAACTACCTGTGAAGATCCGCCATGTAGATGCCCATGTCCCCAAGAGTAGGGCTAACGAGGAGCACCAAAACAACAAGCAGGTAGATCAGGCTGCAAAGATAGAGGTGTCACAGATAGATTTAGATTGGCAACATAAGGGAGAGTTGTTCCTAGCTCAATGGGCCCATGATGCCTCAGGCCATCAAGGCAGAGATGCCACCTATAAGTGGGCACGAGACGGAGGGGTTGATCTAACCATGAATAGTATTTCCCAGGTTATCCATGATTGTGAGATGTGCACTGCGATCAAGCAGGCCAAGCGGATAAAACCCCTGTGGTATGGTGGGCGGTGGTCCAAATACAAGTACGGGCAGGCCTGGCAGATCGATTACATCACATTGCCTCAAACACGCCAAGGTAAGCACTACGTGCTCACAATGGTAGAAGCCGCCACGGGATGGTTGGAGACCTACCCTGTGCCTCACACTACTGCCCGGAATACCATCCTGGGCCTGGAAAAGCAAGTCCTTTGGAGGCATGGTACCCCCAAGAGAATTGAGTCCGACAACGGGACTCATTTCAAGAACAGCCTTATAAACACCTGGGCTAGGAAACATGGCATTGAGTGGGTGTACCATATCCCTTACCATGCACCAGCTGCAGGCAAAGTGGAGCGGTGCAATGGATTGCTAAAAACCACCTTGAAGGCACTGGGTGGGGGACCTTTCAAAAATTGGGAGCAGCATTTAGCAAAGGCCACCTGGTTATTTAACACCCGAGGCTCTATTAACCGAGCAGGCCCTGCCCAATCTGAACCCCTGCATAAAATAGATGGAGACAAGGTCCCAGTAGTACATGTTAGAGGACTGTAAGGAAAGACTGTTTGGATTACTTCTGCCTCAAGTACAGACAAACCCATCCATGGGGTTGTCTTTGCTCAGGGACCAGGTTACACATGGTGGGTAATGCATAGAGATGGAACAACACCTTGTGTGCCGCAGGGAGATCTGATGTTGGGTGAGAACCACGTGTAAATACCACTGTTTCCTGAATGTCACTGCCACTATCTGTATATAGCTGTATATATGTATGTATATGTGGGAGCTCAAGACTTCTGGACAACGAATCAATATGATTATGCAGAAGACGTTTTATTGTTTACATTACACTCTACTTATGCATTTTACAACTACTGTTCACGCGATCACACATTATTTGATTGGTCCCTCTATCTTGTCCATGCGCTCTGCATGCACTTCCTAGAAAATATGATTGATTCTAGTCCAATGCGGCACAGTCTTTCTTTATCTATTTCTTGCTGTCTTGGTATTCTGTTCTTCAGCTTTTCTTTCCCAATTTAGTGCAGTTTACATTTCAGTAACCTTGATGAATTCCTGAGGGCTCTGATAAGAATAACTGAGGATGGTTTGGCTGGGGCACATTTCAGGGCTCAAATGCCTTACAACATGTATGTATAACTGTGTGTGTGTAGAGTTAGAATACATATTAGTTTGGGCATTGAGCTGACGATATGGGATAAGGGGTGGAATGTCTTGGGGTGACTTTATGATGCTGTGTGCTGGTTTGGCTGTAAACCAGCAGGGGAAATTAACCCCACACAAAATACCTAAAGGGATTTTAGGTCAAAATTACAATTTTAATAAAAAAGGTTAAAATAAATGCAGTAATACAGAAACATGGGCTTAAACAAACCAACAGAGTCATAGTACAACCTGATACCCTGTTGACCTGGGTAGTAGCTGTGCAGTCCAGTTAGGCACTGGTCCTGCAGGAAGGCCTGGTTATCCAGTCCCGGTAGTGGAGTGGAGTAGCTGAGTCCAATTCCGAGGAGAGGAGTGGAGTGGAGTAGCTAGCTGAATCCAATTCCGAGGAGTGGAGTCCAGTCAAGTCGAGTGGCGAGTCCCGTCGAGAGTGGAGTCCCGAGAGCAGAGTCCCGTCGAGTCGAGGGTATCTTCTCCCATCCAAAACCCTTGTTTTATGCTGTGCTTCTTGGCTGGCACCTTCCCCAGGGGCGGGGACTTTCACAATGGAAGAGGATCTTCACGATGTTCTATTGGTTGCTTTGGTAATGAGCTTGGAGGAGCCCTAGGGTCCTCCGAGATGTTCCTGAGGGGTTCAGGCTAATTAGTCAGGCTGCGTGGTGCTAATGGGCCATTACCTGAGATCAGATAACCAGGGTGGGTAGTGCTTCCTGTCGGTTGGAGTGCTTATCTCAGTTGAGATAAGGAGTCCCAGGTGTGTAATTATGAAATTTATCCAGCTTTTGTGGGTGTTAATAGAATATAGTACTAACCCAGGACATGCTGTATCCCCTATTGCCTCCTCTATGCCCAATATGAATCCTGTGCCCTTAAAAGCTGGGCTCCAGCCCTGCTCTGTTACCAGCTGTCCTAGTTTCAAGGACTGGTGTCTGTCAAGGAAGGTGGGAAACCTCCCTTGAATACAGGATGACCTCCCCCCCTCCTCCGAATTACTATACCTTTGAAATTATGGGGCTCTCAGGCAAAGATGTGGTAAAAAGAATGACAGTTCTTTACTAGGGTTATATATCTATATACATATATATAACAAGACAGTTAAATGGCAGCCATGAGAGAACAGACAAACCCCTTAACAGTTCCTTGTGTGTTGTTGGGAGATCCTCCATTGGAGCAGAGAGGCTGCGGTGACTCCCCTGCGGCTGCAGGGGGCGCTGTGGTGCGAGCGCGACGACCCTCACGGGGCAATGGCGGCTCTGGCGAATGGGAAGGGAGAGGGGAGATCGCTCCCAGTGCGAACTCCTGTGGCAGCAGCCCGGCTCCACCAACCTCGGCAGCGGGCAGCGAGCAGTGCAGGCAGGCAGGGTTGACTGGGGAGCGATGGACCTCGGTATCACCCACCGGCAAACCAGTAGAAGGCAGGAACAGCAAAGACGAGCAGCTCCAGGCGGCGATTGGTTACAGCGTAACTTTGAACTCTGTGCTGCCGCGGGACCCTCGGAGATGTCACAGTGTATCCGTGCTCTGGATCGAGCCAGCGGAGACGTCGCAGTGTAGCAGTGTTCCCGGAGTGAAACCGGCACTCGCTGCAAACATGGCCGTCCTCCCCGAACGCCGCGCAAAAGAGAGAGGCAAGCCCGTTCTCCACCCACCTCTCGCCCAAGTCTCTGGCAGTTCTCTCGGGATGCCCAGCCTCTGGGGAAACAACCCCCTTGCCAGTACTTCCAGGTCTTTGTTTTTCTTTAATTGGGGGAATTGTCCTGGCTTCTGGGCTGGGCAAGTGATCCCTTTTGTCCTTAAGTATCGTCCATTCTGTGTCATTAGTATGGAATGCTGTTGGACAGAAAACTCCCTTTTTTCCTTAAGTATCACCCATCAATTCCCAGCCAGCCCCTCCCCACCTACACAGCCTGCCTTGTACCTGAGGAAAGGAAACAAGTTTTCATTTTTTTTTTCTAACCCATAACACCAGCACAGCTTTGTGCTTCTTCAAGGACACTCACACCTCCCCCGTGGGCTGCGAGTGGATGTCTGCATCCCCGTGGACCTCCACAGAACAAAATATGGACAAATTACACAAAATCCACCCCTGGACCCTTCACTACAATTACAATACCAATTTCCCACAATCATTCTCCTTAATAAAACCATTTAATACTTGTTTTGTTCTGTGTTGTGATGATGTTATTTTGCTTTTGGTGTGGGGAATTTTTTTTTTCTTCTGTTTGGTTTAGTTGTTTTTTCTTGTTCCAGGTGAAAGTCGTGTGTTGAATGTGGATTTTAATGATAATTCTTAAATATGTGATTGACAGAGGCGAGGGGTGGAATGTGTTGCTTTTGCAGGGCCTGGTTTTGTGTTTTCTTCTTGTGACAGGAGCAACTGTCATGGGCTTAGGCTCCCTGTCTGGTTTGGCTGCAGCCTGTATAACTAGGGTGTCTTCTGATTTATCTTCCTGCCCCTCTACCTTTATCTGCTGCCCTGCAGTACCTAGCAGTTTGCAATAAGCATATGCCAAGGCCCAGCACATTGCAATGAGCTTTTTCTCATTAGAATTGTCATTACATTTCTCTTTCAAATATTTCCCCACCTCAGCTGGGTTCTGAATTTGTTCAGGGGGGAAACTCCAGGCTATCGGGTCAGAGAATTCCTTCAGGGTTTGGCCCATATCCTCCCATTCTCCACACCACTCAGGATTTTCCACACCTGAGTCAGGTGTCTCATCAGCCCCTCTGGACATCTCAGCCCTGATTCTAGAGAAGCTGCAAACTGTTTAGAGTAAACCTACGAGATTAAGCACCAGGAAGGCAGTCTCTAACATTCAGGGGATACTGAACATTCTCAAAAGGTGACGTACCAAATTTAAAGGGGAAGAAGGAGATGAAAGGCTGCGAAACCCCATCTCCCCCTCCTTCAACAAACTGGGTGCAATTACCAATAAACCCCCAGAGCAGGCAACTGAGACTGGGATGCATAAACAACAGACCATATACATCTTGAACAACTCCCAATACCTCTGTTAACTTTCCATAAATCATTATCACTGAGCACATAAAAATAGCAATCCAGATTCGTGCCTCTGCTCTATAAAAGCTACATGCCAAGGACAAAATTAGCGTTATCTGTGGGTAAGCAAACAGGCCTAGAGACCAGAAAAGCATTAGTACCTCAAACAGGCCTAGAGACCAGAAAAGCATTAGTACCTTAAACAGGCCTAGAGACCAGAAAGACATTAGTACCTCAAACAACGTGGTCACTACTTAACCCCAATACGAAGTAATTAAAACCAAATTGTAATTAGCACACCTTTTTTCACTTTCCCAGCCAACGCACCAAATTTTTGTCTCGGTCGGGCCACCACGTCTGGGTGCCAAATTTGTTTGTCCCAGTTTGAGACAAAATTAGGAGGAAGACTAGAGGCGTCTCCTCTGCAAACGGTAGGATTCGAAAGCTCCCTCCCCCCACCTCAGGAATTTCTTGGAGGAAAGTGAAAAAACCTGTTTATTTAACAAGCAGGGTGCTGGGGGGGTGCACGCAGGCAACAGGGGAAGGAAAGAAAAAAAAATGAATAATGTTAGATAATAAACCTCTCGTGGTGGAGGAAACCTGGATGAATTCAGAGTCCTTTTCTGGGTGTGGCTCTGCTCAGTAAAAACTCGGAGCTAGGGTACGGTGTAGGCCCTCCTCTGGGCCCAGGATGTAGGCCTCCGGTGATGGTATGTAGAACGGAGTTCAGTTGTACAGTTCCAAGGAAAGAAGGAGAAAACACCACAGTCCCAGGCTAGCAGGCTAGCCGAAAAAAAAGCAAAAAGAAAGTTTTTAACTCTCCATCTCTCTCCCCTGAGAAACACAGAGCCAAGAGCTAGCTAAAGTGTTGTTCTCAGGTTCGAATAAACACACGGACACAGCTGTCAGGGTTCTCCAACAGGCAGAGGCCAAAATGGAGGACGAGGTGAGGAGGAAGAGAGAGCTGGCCTCTGCCCTCATTTTATTTATATGTTTTCCAAATTCACCGTGGATTGGAGGATGGAGATACCAC
>JACAXG010000820.1:0-14658 GCA_018881555.1 Amblyornis subalaris
GGGGGTCCGAGGGTGTTTTGGGGGAGACCAGGGAGGGTCTGGGTGACACTTTAGGGTCAGTTTGTGGAGCACCAAGAGGGTTTGGGGGGGTCCCAGGGGGTTTTGGGGGTTTTTATGCAGATCCAAGGGGGTGCCGGGGTGTCTGGAGGGTTCCGGAGGGGGTCGTGTCCCCCCCCAGTCGGTGACATTCCCGTCCCACTGCAGGGAAGCGCCCGCGGAAGGGCCTGGCCACGGCCAAGCAGCGCCTGGGCCGCATCCTCAAGATCCACCGCAACGGCAAACTGCTGCTCTGAGGGCGGGGCCGGGACACGCCCAGAGGGTGTGGCCTGGAGSGAGACCGCGCCCCCCTCCCGACCACACCCTCCGCGTGAGGGACATTTTGGGTGGGGCCTCTGCAGGAGGGGCGGGGCCCGATGAGCCGCACCCACATGATATCCATACCCGCTCATTAAAGGGGCGTGGCTCGCAGCAGACCCCGCCCCCACACAGGCCCCCCCGCAGGACTCTCTGAGCTGAAGGCGTGGCCGATTTGGCCACGCCCCCACGAATTATCTCACCGAGACCACGCCCACTCCGAGCGCGGGACAAATGGCGGCTCTGAGGGGGCGCGGCCGCCCTCAGGACAGGCCACGCCCCYCAAGGGCTGAGCTGAGGGCAGGCCCCGCCCACTGCTGCTCCCGCCTTCCCATTGGCTGTGGCTAAGCTGGAGGGGCGGGGTCTTCTYCCTCACGGGCGATTGGACGAGCCCCATCTCCCCCCCCCCGCGGGCTGTGGAAGGGGCGGGGCCTTCTCGGATTGGTCCCCGCGCGTTTTTCTTGCCCCTCCCCCACGTGTCTTCAGGTTGATTGACGGGGGCGGGGCCGCTTCCCATTGGCTGCCCCGGTTTTGTAGGCGTGTCCGGAGGCCGCGGCCCCGCCCCCCTTTTGTATTTGTAGAATAAAAAGAAAAGGAAAAAAAACCAACCGCGAATTTGTAGGGGAAAAAAAAGATCGGGGCTGGGTCACGTGACCGCCTCAGTGCGCGCCGCCGAGCAGCTCCCGCGGAACTTCGCGAGATCTTGCGCGCCCCCCCCTCAGCCGGAGCTCTCGCGAGACCTCATCCTCCACTGTGCCGGCTCTCTCGCGAGATTCGGAGCTGCCCTCAGCCGGCGCTCTCGCGAGAGCCGCGCGCGCGCCGCCGCCGTTCCCGCCGCTGAGGCAGCGGCCGCGCTCCCCCCCGCCCCCCCCCCCCCTCGGCGGGGCCGGTCCCGTCCCGGTCTCGCGTGTCTCTCCGCTCGCTTCTCGCGAGGCTTCGGGGCCACAGTGCCGCCGCCACTGCCTCGCGAGATCTCGCCCATCGGCGTGCCGGTGAGTGCCGGTGCTTGAGGGAACGGCGCGGGGGGAGCGGCCGGCGGGGGGAGCGGCGGGTTGAGCCCCTCTGTGGCGGGCGGGGCTGTTCCGCCCTTGACCCCCCCCCCGGCCTCCCCCCGCCCGGTATGAGGCGGGATCCGTGAGGGACCCCCTCCCCCACTCCCCTCACGAAACCTCGCGAGACTCCCCCATCTCCCGCCCCCTCTGCTGGGCGCGCTCTCGCGAGACTTCGCCGCCGAGCCTCTCGCGTTCGCATTGGCCGGCGGCGGCGTGGCCCCGCCCCCTTCGCCACCGCGCGGCGCCGCCCTTTCCCCCTCCCCCCCCTGCCGCTCTCGCGGGACTTGCGGCGACTCTCGCGGGATCTCGGGCCGCGGCCGGGGCTCAGTGTAAGATGGCGGCAGCGGCGGCGGCGGGACGGGCCCGGGCCGGGCTCTGACCCCCCCCGCTCCCCCCGCCCGCAGAAGGTACCGGGGCCGGCGGGGCGGGGGGCTCGGCCCGGCGCCGCTGCGGGGCCCGCGGCAGGGGGGGATGGCGCCCGGCTCCGTCATGCGGGGCCCGCCCCCCCCCCTCCCGGCGCCCCCCCTCCCCAGCGGCCTCCCGTGATTTGGGGGCCCCTTCTCCTCCCTCACGGCCCCCCTTTCCCCTCCCTCCCGCGGCCTTCCCTGGTGCGGGACCACCCTCACCGAGATTCAGGCGCTACCCGCCGAGATTTTGGGTGTTACCCCCCCCCCGATTTAGCTTCCTCACGTCGTTCAGGGCTCCCCCCTATTTTAGGGGTTCTCCCCAGTACTTTCTYCTTTTCCCATCATTTAGGGATCGTAGTGGTGTTTCCACTCTCCCCGAAACCCATTTCATCGCTCAGGATCCTCCTCAGCAGTTTCCCGGCGTTTTGAGGATCCCTTCCCCGGCCCCCCCGCCCCATCCCCCAGGCCGTGCTTCCTGCAGCTCCCCGGGATTTACCGCCCTCTGATTTACGGCCCCCCCTTCTTCAGACGCCCCAGGATTTGGGGGTATCCTCTGTGGCTCCCCAACGCTTCCTCCCTATTTTCTCCCTTTYTTCATCCTGTAGTGATTTCGGCGTTTGTCCCAACGTTAAGAGGCCCCCCCTGTGTAATTCCCCCCCATGTGCTTCGGGGATTCCTTTCCCGGATTTAAGGGGTCCCATTTCCAGCTCCGCTTAATTTAGGATTCTCCTATCATCCCTCAGTGCCTCCTCTCCATCACAGCCCCTCCATCGCCCAGTCCCTCTCAGGACACCCCCAAAACCCCAGGACTTCACAGCCCCCTCCCCAATTTCCCCCCCCCAGCAGCACCCGGGTCCTTCCCCCTGCAGCGACCGGGCCGGGCCGAGGATGGACTGGGAGTGATTCCCGGTAAGGGCCCCCCGTGCCCCCCCCCCCTTTTTGGGGCTTCCTAAAACCGAGGGTGGGGGGGGTGGTGTTGAAAACCTACCGGGGGGGCCTTAGAGAATTTGGGGGGTGGGTTACAGGGAGGGTCTCGTGTCGGGGAGGTTTTTCTGGAGCTGTTTGGGGGGGGAAACGGGACGGGACCCTCAAGCTGTTTTTTAGGGGGGCCCCCCCAAACACTCCCGGGGGGGGGAGCAGCCCCGACACCCCACGAACCGCCCCCCCCCCCACGATGTGATGCGTCACCGTCACCGAACCGGCCGGGCCGGGGGGGGGGGGGCGGGGGGGGGGGGGCGGGGGAGCCCCGGCACGCGGCCGCGTCAGTCCCTAATTACAGCCCCTAATTACAGCCCCTCGTCAGCCCCGCGGGGCTAATTGTGGAGGGGGGGGGAGAGGGGGGCGGTTTCTGGGGGGGGCCCCGGGCGACCCCCCCGGGCACGGCGGGGTTTTGCACATTCATTGTTCAGCCGGTGCGGCGACGTCATCGGCCGCGGCCGCCGCGGCGCCTGTCGGGACAGCGAGGCCCTGTCGGGACAGCGAGGCCCTGTCGGGACACGGGGGGGGAGGAGAGGAGGGGGTGTCGGACCCGCGTGGGGGGGGGGCGTCTCGGTGTGACCCCCCCCCCCCGGCCCGGTGTGGCCGCAGGCGGAGCGCGAGGACCGGAACCCCCAAAATGAAAGTGGATCGGACGAAGCTGAAGAAAACCCCCACGGAGGCGGTGAGGGGAGGGGGACACCCCGGCGGGGGGGGGGGCGTTTGGGGATGCTGGGGACGCCCGAGGTGGGGTTGGGGGCGCTGAGGTGGGGGGAGACCGCGGGGGCGGTCAGGGAGAACTCGGGGGAGAATTAGGGATGTGTTGGGGGTTGGGGGTGTTTGGGAGGGAATGAGGGAGGTTTGGGGACACCTCATGTGGGGTTGGGGACACTGGTGGGGGGGGCGTCAGGCAGAACCTGGGGGCGAATTAGAGATGTCTTGTGGGTCAGGAGGGAACRGGGGAGGTTTGGGGACACCCGAGGTGGGGTTGGGGACACTGATGGGGGGGATCAAGGACAACCTGGGGGGGAATTAGAGATGTTTTAGGGGTTGGGGGCGTTGGGGAGGGAATGCAGGAGGTTTGGGGACACCTGGCAGGAGCTGGGGACACCCGGCCAGGGGGAGTGACAAGGTCCCTGTCCCCCCCCAGCCCGCCGACTGCCGGGCCCTCATCGAGAAGCTGAAGGCGTGCAGTGACGAGCAGCTGGTCACGGAGCTGCAGCAGATCAAGACATGGAACATCGGGAAGGTGCGGGGTGGGGGCAGGAATTCGGGGGGGTCCAAAGAGCTGGGAGGGACCCAGAATTTCCCAGAGGATTGTTTGTAACTTGTGAGGATGATGCTGGAGTTGTCCCCAAACCGGTTATTCCCACAGGGCGGGTGTCACGTTGGAACCCCCTGATTTTGCCCACAGCACCCGTGGAGTAGGGGGACACCCCAGAGCGCTCCCCAAATGAGGAGGGAGGTGTTTGGTTTTAGCTGAGCTCCCCAAACCCCTCAGGGCTCTCAGTCCCTGGGGTGGTGCTGCTCTGGGTTTTACCGAACCCCTGAAAATATATGTGGGGTCAGTGGCAGTTTATTGTACTTTCTCGAGAGCATTAGAAGCACATCAGACTCTTATTTATTCCTCCTTAATTTCAGGGGGCTCCTCAATGCCCTCACAGCCCCCGTGCAAAGGAGTGCCCTGGCTTCCCTGTGCCCAGGGACTGGGGGGGCTGTGAACCCCCAGCTGTTTGCTTTAGAGCCCCAAAACTCGGGGGGGGGCCCTGCAGTGTCACACAGCCCCCCTAAAATGGCAGGAGGCAGACCCACAGCCTCCTGAGACACCAACGGGGGTACCCCAATTTCTCCCCACGCCCCCAGAAGGGCTCTCTTCTCTTTCTCAGGGCTCTTGGGGTTGTAAACCTTTTTTCTCACAGACCCCAATAACTCAAGTGGAGGACTCTAGTATTCCTATAACGCYCTTAAAAGTGTGGGGGGTCACCCCATAGACCCCAAAACACCTGGGGGTGTCTGATTCCCCCCCAAGTCTTCCCAAACACCTGTGGGAGACCCCAACCCTCCCCAGCCCATAAAACCCRGAGAGGAATTCAGGACCCATTTTCTTGCCCCATGTTGGGATCGGGGCCCATCTGCTGCATGGGGGGGGCTGGGCTGGGGGCCCCTCCCGGGATGTGGGGGTTCATGGGTTGGGACACCCCTGGCTGTGGGGGCTTCTGGGGGGTTGGGCTGGGTCAGCAGCTGGGTCAGGGGTGGTTGGGCACACCCCCAGTTCTGTAACTCATCCATGTGCCCCCTCCCCAGTGGGTGGATCTGCTGGGGGGTTCATGGGGGGCTGGGGTGGGTTGGGGTCCAGGTTGGAGGTTGGGTTGGGGTCTGTGCTGTGCCCCCCAGCTCTGTCTCTCCCTCTCCCAGTGTGAGCTGTACCACTGGGTGGACCTGCTGGGGGGTTGGGTTGGGGGTCAGGCTGTTCCCCCCAAGTAGATGATCTGGGGGGTTCGTGGGGGGCTGGGTTGGGGGTCAGGCTGGGCTGGGGGTCAGGCTGTGCCTGCCAGGAACATGATCTGGGGGGGTTCATAGGGGGCTGGGTTGGGTGACATTGGGGCTCAGGCTGTGCCCCCCAGCTTTGTCTCTCCCCCCCAGTGCGAGCTGTACCACTGGGGGACCTGCGGGGGGACTCATGGGGGTCAGGCTGGGTTGGGGGTCAGGTTGTGTTCCTCTGGATAAAGGATGTGGGTGGTTCATGGGAGGCTGGGTTGGGGATCAGGTTGTGCCCCCCAGCTCCGTCTCTCTCCCCCCCAGTGCATGTTGTACCCCTGCGTGGACCTGCTGGGAGGTTCATGGGGGGCTGGGTTGGGTGAGCTTGGGGGTCAGGCTGTGCCCCCCAGCTTCATCTCTCCCCCCCCAGTGCATGCTGTACTACTGGGTGGACCTGCTGGGGGTTTCATGGGGGGCTGGGTTGGGTGAGCTTGGGGGTCAGACTGTGCCCCCCAGCTCCGTCTCTCCCCCCCCCATGTGGGCTGTACCACTGGGTGGACCTGCTGGGGGTTTCATGGTGGTCTGGGTTGGGTGAGATTGGGGGTCAGACCGTGCCCCCCAGCTCCATCTCTCCTCACCCCAGTGCGAGCTGTACCACTGGGTGGACCTGCTGGACCGCTTCGACGCGCTGCTGGCCGAGGCCGGCCGGCCGGTGGAGGCCATGAGCTGGATGCTGGCCTGCGACCGGCCCGAGCGCCAGCCCCTCAAGGCCCTGCTGCTGGCCCTGCTCAACTTCACGGCCCTGCTCATCGAGTACAGCTTCTCCCGCCACCTCTACAGCTCCATCGAGGTGGGGGCACCCCCAAACCCCCCCCGCGCGTTCCCCCCACGCGCGTCCCCGTCTCACGCGCCGTGTCCTTGCAGCACCTGACCACGCTGCTGGCGTCCTCGGACATGCACGTGGTGCTGGCCGTGCTCAACCTGCTCTACGTGTTCAGCAAACGCTCCAACTACATCACCCGCCTGGGCTCGGAGCGCCGCGGGCCCCTGCTGGCCCGCCTGCAGCACCTGGCCGAGGTGGGGGGGGTTTGGGGGGTGTTGGGGGAGGGTTTTGGGGGGGGCCCCAGCGGGGCGGGGCTGAGCTGGGCCGGTTTCCCTGCAGAGCTGGGGCGGAAAGGAGAACGGGTTCGGGCTGGCTGAGTGCTGCCGGGACCTGCACATGATGGTGAGTGGCGCTTTGGGGTGCCCCAGAACTCAGCTGTGTTGTCCTGTCGTGTCCTGGGATCCCCCAGAGTTTGTGTGTGCTCTCCTGTCCTGTTTTGGGGTTCCCCCAGAACTCACCTGTGTTCTCCTGTTGCATCCCGGGGGTCCCACGGAACTCACCTGTGCTGTCTTGTTCCATTCTGGGATTGCCCCAGAACTCCCTTGTGTCATCCTGTCCCATCCCACCGGTCCCCCAGAACTCACCTGGGCCCTCCTGTCCCATCCCGGGGTCCCCTAGAACTCACCTGTGTTTTCCTGTACCGTCCTGGGGGTCCTTCAGAGCTCACCTGTGTCATCCTGTCGCATTCCGGGGTCCCCAAAACCGCCCCGTGTGCCTTTGTCCTGGAAGTCCCCAAAACTCCTTCTCTCTGTCCCATTTGGATGCTCTGGGGTCTCTCTGTCACATCCTGGGGTCCCCAATGCTGTCATGTCTCTTGTCACGTCTCAGGGACCCCCAATGCCCTCAGGATCCCCCAGTGCTGTCTGCTGTCCCCTTTGGGTGGCTGCTCTGGGCTCTGTCCCTCYTGCCCTGTCACAACCTGAGGTCCCCAAAATCATCCTGTGTGYCCCTGTCCCCTTCTGGGGTCTTCAAATCTGTGTCCCACTGCCACGTCCCAGGAACCCCAAATGCTCTCCAGCACCATCCAGGGSTCCCTTGTCGGTGTCCTGTGTCCCCTTGGGGTGCTCAGGGGTCCCTTTTGCCTGTTTTGTTCTTTTTTGTTGCGTTTTGGTGTCCCCAAAACCGTTCTGTGACCTCCTATGGTGTCTTGGGGTTCCCAACGTTGCTTTGTGTGCCTTTGTCGTGTCCTGAGGCCCCCCAAAGCCATCCTGGGTTCCCCCAATGCCGTCCTGTGTCACCTTGAGGGGTCCTGGGGTCCCCCAACGCTGTCCTGTCCTCCTCTGTCCCATCCCATGGTCCCCAAAACCCTCTTGTGTCCCCTCCAGGGGTCCCCCAATGCTGTCCTGTGCTCTTTTGCTACATCCCAGAGTCCCCAAAACCCTTCTGTGTCCCCGTGGGGTGTTCTGGGGTCCCCCAGCTGTGTCCTGTTCCAATCTGTCACATCCTAGGGTCCCCGAAACCCTGCCATGTCACCATGAGGGATCCTGGGGTCCCCCAACACCGTCTTGTTCCCCTCTGTCACATCGCAGTGTCCCCAAAACCCTCCTGTGTCCCCTCAGGGGGTCCCCCAACGCTGTCCTGTTCCCCTCTGTCCCATCCCAGGGTCCCCAAATCCTTCCCACGTCTTCCCTCTCATTCAGGGTCCTCCAACAATGCTTTTGTTATCCTCCTTGCTTTCTGGGGTCCCCCAGTCCCCTTCTGTCCCCTCTCCCATGTCCCAGTGTCCCCCACCCCGGCCCTGTCACCCCTGTCCATGTCCCCCAAGGGAGGGGACCCCGCTGTGCCCCCCCTGACCCTTGTGTTCCCCCCMCAGAAATACCCCCCCAGTGCCACCACCCTGCACTTCGAGTTCTACGCCGAGCCGGGCGTCGAGGTGAAGGTGGACAAGAGGGTGAGTCACGGGGACACTGGGGACATCTGGGGACATGGGGGGGGCCCCAAAACCCTAGGGCCTCCCTCCTGACCCCTGCCTGACCCCTCCAGGCCACCAGCACCACCTTGCACTACATCCACATCGAGCAGCTGGACAAGGTGAGTGTGGGGGGACGTGGATTTGGGGGGGGGGAGGCTTGGTTTGATTAGGGTCCTCCCAACCCTTGTACTGCCTTTTTGTCCTTCTGCACCACAGTGTTGTCCCCCACACCCCTAATCTTGTCCCTCACACCCCTAATCTTGTCCCTCACACCCCAATCTTGTCCCTCACACCCCAGTCTTGTCCCCAACTTTCCGATCTTGTCTCCCACACCCCAATTTTGTCCCTTATACTCCAGTCTTGTCCCCCACTCCCTAGTCTTGTCCTTCACACCCCAAGCTTGTCCCCCACACCCCAATCTTGTTCCCCACTCCCCAGTTTTGTCCCTCACCCCCCAATTTTCTCTGCCCCCCCCGCAGATTTCGGAGAGCCCCTCGGAGATCATGGAGTCCCTCACCAAGATGTACAGCATCCCCAAGGACAAGCAGGTGCGTGGGGCGACCCCGGGGGCGCCCAGGGGCTTGGGGGGCACACCCAGACGTGGGAGTGACCCCCCAAAACCCTCCCTGACCCCCYCAAACCCCGCTGCCCCCCCCTCYCTTTGCAGATGCTGCTCTTCACCCACATCCGCCTGGCCCACGGCTTCTCCAACCACAAGAAGCGGCTGCAGGCGGTGCAGGCCCGGCTCCACGCCATCTCCATCCTGGGTGGGGCTTCGTTAAGGGCCGGCTTAATTGGGGGGGTGGTCGGGGGGGTGCCTGGGGGGCCGTTCGGGGTGACCACCCCCCTGCTTCTGCGCAGTGTACTCCAACGCGCTGCAGGAGTCGGCCAACAGCATCCTGTACAACGGGCTCATCGAGGAGCTGGTGGACGTGCTGCAGATCACCGACAAACAGCTCATGGTGAGATCCCTCCAGAGACCCCCTGAGCGCCCCCAGCCCCTCCAGCGCCCCTGCTGACCCCCCCCCGCGACCCCTCCCCAGGACATCAAGGCGGCGTCGCTGCGGACGCTGACGTCCATCGTGCACCTGGAGCGCACGCCCAAGCTCAGCAGCATCATCGACTGCACCGGCACCGCCTCCTACCACGGCTTCCTGCCYGTGCTGGTCCGCAACTGCATCCAGGCCATGATCGGTGCGCCGGGGGGCTCCCTGGGGGGGGGGTTCCCGGAGGTGTGACCCGCCCTGACGCCTCCTGTCCGCTCCCTCAGAGCCCTCCATGGAGCCCTACTCGCACCAGTTTGCCGGGGGGCTCCTTGGGGGATGGTCCCGGGGGTGTGACCCACCCTGACACCTCCTGTCCACTCCCTCAGGCCCCTCCATGGAGCCCTACCCGCACCAGTTTTCCGGGGGTCTCCTTGGGTGGGGGTTTTAGGGGTGTGACCCACCCTGACACCTGCTGTCCACTCCCTCAGGCCCCTCCATGGAGCCCTACCCACACCAGTTTGCCGGGGGGCTCCCTGGGGGGAGGTTTTAGGGGTGTGACCTGCCCTGACACCTCTTGTCCACTCCCTCAGGCCCCTCCATGGAGCCCTACCCACACCAGTTTGCTGGGGGGGTTTTAGGGGTGTGACCCGCCCTGACACCTCTTGTCCACTCCCCCAGACCCCTCCATGGAGCCCTACCCACACCAGTTTGCTGGGGGGGTTTTAGGGGTGTGACCCACCCTGACACCTCCTGTCCACTCCCTCTGACCCCTCCATGGAGCCCTACCCACACCAGTTTGCCGGGGGGCTCCCTGGGGGGGGGTTCCCGGGGGTGTGACCCGCCCTGACACCTCCTGTCCACTCACTCAGAGCCCTCCATGGAGCCCTACCCGCAGCAGTTTGCCGGGGGGCTCCTTGGGTGGGGGTTTTAGGGGTGTGACCCACCCTGACACTTCTGTCCACTCCCTCTGACCCCTCCATGGAGCTCTACCCGCACCAGTTCGCCGGGGGGCTCCTTGGGGGATGGTCCCGGGGGTGTGACCCACCCTGACACCTCCTGTCCACTCCCCCAGACCCCTCCATGGAGCCCTACCCACACCAGTTCGCCGGGGGGCTCCTTGGTGGGTGGTCCTAAGGGGTGTGACCCGCCCTGACGCCTCCTGTCCACTCCCCCCAGACTCCTCCATGGAGCCCTACCCGCACCAGTTCGCCGGGGGGCTCCTGGGTGGGGGTTTTAGGGGTGTGACCCACCCTGACACCTGCTGTCCACTCCCCCAGACCCCTCCATGGAGCCCTACCCGCACCAGTTCGCCACGGCGCTCTTCTCCTTCCTCTACCACCTGGCCAGCTACGACGCGGGCGGCGAGGCGCTGGTGTCCTGCGGCATGATGGAAGCGCTGCTCAAGGTGGGCTGCCCTCGCCCTTCTGGGGGGGGCCGGGCTGGCCTGGGAGACCCCCCTGACCCTGTTTGTATCCCCTGGCAGGTGATCAAGTTCCTGGGGGACGAGCAGGACCAGATCACGTTCGTCACGCGGGCGGTGCGCGTGGTGGATCTCATCACCAACCTGGACATGGCTGCCTTCCAGTCGCACAGCGGGCTGTCCATCTTCATCTACCGCCTCGAGGTAGGGCCCTGCTGCCCCCGGGGGGGCTTTGGGGTACCCCGGGGTGGTTTTGGGGCGCTCCCGGGGTGGTTTTGGGGTGCCCTGGTGTGGYTTTGGGGTGCYGTGGGGTGTTTTGGGGTGCCCTGGGGTGGTTTTGGGGTGCCCTGGGGAGTTTTGGGGCACCCCCGGGGTGGTTTTGGGGTGCCATGGGGGTGTTTTGGGGTTCCCTGGGGTGTTCTGGGGCATCCCCGGGATGGTTTTGGGGTGGCCCCAGGTGGTTTCGGGGTGCCCAGGGTGGTTTTGGGGTTCCCTGGGGTGTTTTGGGGCACTCCCGGGGTGGTTTTGGGGTGCCCTGGGGTGGTTTCGGGGTGCCCAGGGTGGTTTCGGAGTGCCCCCGGGATTGTTTCGGGGTGCTCTAGGGTTGTTTTGGGGTGCTCTGGGGTGGTTTTGGGGCACCCTCGGGGTGGTTTTGGGGTGCCCGGGGTGGTTTTGGAGTGCCCTGGGGTTGTTTCGGGGTGCCCGGGGTTGTTTCAGGGTGCCCAGGGTGGTTTCGGGGTGCTCAGGCTCTGTCCCCCCACCCCAGCACGAGGTGGACCTGTGCCGCCGCGAGTGTCCGTTCGTCATCAAGCCCAAGGTGCAGCGCCCGCCGGCCGCCGCCCTCCCCGAGGGCGAGGACATGGAGACCGACATGGAGGGTGAGCGCAGGGGCGGGCCCGGGGCCGTGCCCCCCCCGCCGTGTCCCCCGTCACCCCCCCGATGTCACCGTCGCCCCGCAGTGACCGACGTGGCCATGGAGAGCAGCCCCGGCCCCTCGGCCGAAGCCCGGCCGGACCCCGCGCCGCCGGCCCCGCCCRCCGCGCCCAGCACCAGCRCTGCCGCCCCCTCSCCCCGCGGCGGTAGGTGCCCCCCGGGGGGCTTGGGGACGGCGAGGGGACAGCGGGGACGCCGCTGGGGAGGGGGGGCTCACCCTTTTGCGCGCGTGTGTCCCCCCCAGGAGTGCAGTGCATCCCCCAGCGCGCCGCCTTGCTCAAATCCATGCTGAACTTCCTCAAGAAAGCCATCCAGGACCCTGCCTTCTCGGACGGCATCCGCCACGGTGGGTGGGCCCCCGTGTCCGGGGGGGGGGGGGGGGGGCGGCGGTGCCCGCTGACCCCTCCGTGTGTGTGTGTGTGTGTGTGTGGCCGCAGTGATGGACGGCTCGCTGCCCACCTCGCTGAAGCACATCATCAGCAACGCCGAGTACTACGGCCCCTCGCTCTTCCTGCTGGGTGAGCCCCGCCCCAGCCCCGCCCGGGCGCCCGAGGGGGGGCGAGGAGGTGGGGACCCCCCCCCTCAGGTGCTCCACCTGCCCTCAGTGCCCCCCTGTCTCTCCTCCCGCCGCAGCGACCGAGGTGGTGACGGTGTTCGTGTTCCAGGAGCCCTCGCTGCTGTCCTCGCTGCAGGACAACGGCCTCACCGACGTCATGCTGCACGCGCTGCTCATCAAGGACGTGAGTGTGCCCCTCACCTGTCACACACCTGGGCTACACCTGTCCCCTCCCCTGTCCCCTCCCCTGTCCTCACCCCTGTCCTCACCCCTGTTCTCACCCCTGTCCCCTCACCGACGTCATGCTGCACGCGCTGCTCATCAGGGACGTGAGTGTGCCCCTCACCTGTCACACACCTGTCAGCTCACCTGTATTACACCTGTCCCCCCCTTCGTCTGTCTCCTTGTGTCCCCTCACCTGCTCCCTCGCATGTCCTGTCACCTGTCCCCTCACTGACGTCATGCTGCACGCGCTGCTCATCAAGGATACAACTGTGCCCCTCACCTGTGACACACCTGTGTTACACCTGTCTTCCCCTCCCCTGTCTCCTCACCTGTCCCCATACCTGCCCCCTCACCGACATGATGCTGCACGCGCTGCTCATCAAGGACGTGAGTGTGCCCCTCACCTGTCGCACACCTGGGCTACACCTGTCCTCACACCTGTCCCCCCCTTGCCTGTCCCCTTACCTGTCCTCACTCCTGTCCTCACACCTGTCCTCTCACTGACGTCATGCTGCACGCGCTGCTCATCAAGGACGTGAGTGTGCCCCTCACCTGTCACACACCTGTGCCCCCTCACCTGTCCCCCACTCACCTGTCCCCATACCTGCCCCCTCACTGACGTCATGCTGCACGCACTGCTCATCAAGGACGTGAGTGTGCCCCTCACCTGTCGCACACCTGGGCTACACCTGTCCTCACACCTGTCCCCCCCTTGCCTGTCCCCTCACCTGTCCTCACCCCTGTCCTCACACCTGTCCTCTCACTGACGTCATGCTGCACGCGCTGCTCATCAAGGACGTGAGTGTGCCCCTCACCTTTGCTACACCTGGGCTACACCTGTCCTCACACCTGTCCCCCCCTTGCCTGTCCCCTAACCTGTCCTCACCCCTGTTCTCACACCTGTCCTCTCACTGATGTCGTGCTGCACGCGCTGCTCATCAAGGATGTGAGTGTGCCCCTCACCTTTGCTACACCTGTCAGCTCACCTGTGTTACACCTGTCCCCCCCTCACCTGTGCTGCACCTGTCAGCTCACCTGTCTCCACATCTGTCCTGTGCCTGTTCTCTTGTGTGTTCCCATTACCTATCCCCACACCTGTCCTGTGCCTGTCCTCTTGTGTGTCCCCCTCACCTGTCTCCTCACCCGCGTCATGCTGCACGTGCTACTCACCAAGGACGTGAGCATGTCCCTCACCTGCCCTGCTACCTGTCACCACATCTGTCATTTCACCTGTTGTCTCTCTGTCTCATTACCTGTATTTGGACTGATGTCATACCTGTTCCATTTCCTGTCCCCGCACCTGCCATGCACCTGCCCCCGCACCTGCCCTGTACCTGTCCCCTTGCCTGTCTCTCACACCTGTGCTTGCACCTGCTTTGCACCTGTTTCACCACCTGTCCCATCACCTCTCCCTGCASCTGTCTGTCGCTTGTTTCCACACCTGCCACTCACCTGTCCACTTACCTGTCCCCTCACCTGTCCCTGCATCTGCTGCTCTCCAGGCCCCGCGTCTGCCCTGCACTTGTCCCGTTGCTCCCCCACATTCCTGTGTCACACCTGCCTGGTGTGTGCCCCACACCTGATCAGTGTCTGCCGCACACCTGCCTGGCACCTGCCCTGTGTCTGCACCACACCTGCCTGGCACCTCCCCTGTGTCTGCACCACACCTGCCTGGCACCTGCCCCCGTGCCTGCCCCACAACTGCCTCACACCAGCCCTTTCACCCGGCCTGCACCTGCCCCCCTACCTGTGCCACACCTGCCATGGGTCTGCCTGTCACCTGTCCYCTCACCTGYCCTGTACTTATCYCATTTCCTGTTTTCTCACCTGTSCCCTCGTTTTCCCATCGYGTGTGCCTTGGCTTGGTTTGCATTTATTCTGTTTCCTGTCGCCTTCACCTGCCTGTTACGTGTTGCTACACCTGCCCTGCASTTGTCCCATCTGTCCCCTTGCCTGTCCCTCACCTGCCCACCACGTGTCCCCTCACCTGTGCTCACACCTCTGCTGTGTTTGCCTGTGCCAGGCCCAAAACTGCCCCATGTCTGCCCCAGCTTTGCCCCACACCTGCCCCACACCTGCGTGTGCCACACTTGCCCCAGCTCCGCCCCACACCTGTCTGTGCCTCACCTACTCCATGTCCACCCCAGCTCTGCCCACAACTGCCCCACACCTGTGCTGCCCCAGTGCTTGCCCTTACCTGCCCCACACCTGCCCTGCACCTGCCTGTGCCACAGCTGTTTCGTGTCTGCCTCAGCTCTGCCCCACACCTGCCTGTGCCACACCTGCCCCAGCTCTGCCCCACACCTGTCCTGCTCCCTGCCTGCCCTTACCTGCCTCACGCCTGCCCCAGCTGTGCCCGGGTGTGCCCACAGCCCTGTCCCTGCCCTAGCTCTGCCCCACACCTGCCCTGTCCTTGTCCTTGCCCCAACTCTGCCCCGCACCTGCCCCACACCCGTTCTGCCCCATTGCCTGCCTGC